>CM033619.1:2780165-2807665 GCA_019453435.1 Rhinogobius similis | reverse complement strand
GACCTGTTTTAGCTGAGTGTGATTGGCCCTGGTACAGGAACAGACACTGCATTTTAATGCTAACTGCTAACATTTTAATTGTCGTTTTGCCAAATGGTCCTCAAAGCCTCATGTAAATCTGCTGGTCAAGACTTAAAAAAAAAAAGTGGACCTAAGAAGATAAACTTATTTACTTGTAATAACCACTTCAAAACTATGGACGAGACAAATTGCACATCGACTGCAACAGGCCTTTGAAACCTAAAGTAGGAGATGCAGGGAAATCCCTCGAGCGTTAAGAGTAAGAGTAACAGTAAAGCAAGCTGCTCTTGTAAGTCCTTTACAGCAAAGAACAATGCCAAACAAAACGGTCGGAAGAATCAGGAAAGAAGAGGGATCAACAGCACTATGTAACTCTTCTGGTGGAGGCTCATCTCCATGCAGATGTTATTGTAGCCTTGAGTGTCCCACAGTATGGAATTAAATGTATCTCTATGAAGACAAGCGGGTGATGGCAGCAGGTCAAGGTCCGATGTCTGGAGAGGCCAGTTTGCAAGGTATTTCTTTAACCTTAAAACACATGTCATTGAATAGATGCAGAATAGATCAATGCCGTTCTGTGGAAAATACCAGGCGAGACGATGGAGACAAGCAGACAGCGAACAGCCCGTAAAAGTTACTTAGTGCATTAAAAAATAAAGACATTTTACTCAGAGCCTGGGTCAGAATGCACAAGGCACCCAAGTGAACATTTAACTCATTTACTATTATAAAGTGAACAGCAAACAGAACAGACCTTTCCTACCAGCAATGTATAAGCACACAGACTCTTTAAAAGTGTGTAAACAAGCCTAATTGAAATTCCAAAATGGAAGAAAAAGTGAAGTGTAACAAAATTTTAACTCCAATTTCAAAGGAGAAACTTGGATCCACCACAGATTATCACCAACATAAAAAGTCAAGATGGTTTTGGTAAATGAAAACCGTTCAGATCCACGAGTGATATCACAGCCTGCTTTTATCACATCCTATGAGAACACTGTGAGACTGAAAGGATTTACACAAACCGTACGGAAATCTTGACCCTGCAAATGTTTAAAATTGTATCCACAGATATGTTATCACATTTAAATGATACTTTTTGTGAAGCAGGAAATGAACTGTGATGTAAATTGTGGCTTATTGTGTGTTATAATGTCTTAAAACTATTTGTATTTTCATTGTTTTATAAATCTAGAATGTTTTTCACCTTAATCATTGAATTGAATTATGGTATTTCACATGTATTTCCAGTCGCCTGCATTTTGCAATTCTGATGACAGAGCATTTAAAGGGTCTATATGCAGCAAGAAGATCTGGTTAAATCATGTCTCGACGGTGGAGACGCTCACTCAGAGGAACAGCGTCCAAAACAGGGCTTGACATCAACACCCAAGACACAGAATCGTTTTCTTAAAGGTGCACTTTGTAACTTTTTCTGCTGGAGAGTCCGCCACATGTTTGTCTTCATGGGGAGATCACTGCTTTGACTGGAATGTTCCACAGTATGGCGTGAAACTGAAACATGAAACACAATGGAGCAGGTCAAGTCACGTGACAGATCTGTGGAGGGGCGACCTCACTCACTGAACAAGCAAGTGTTTTTCAAGGCATTTTACAGCAAGAAAACACCTGTAATTGAATAATTGGTAGATACGTTTAGTGCTAGAACATTCCAGGCGAAGCAGAGCCATCAAAAAGTTACATAGTGTACCTTTACCAACGAGACACCAATCTGTTTCAGCTACAGCAATTGTGGCTAGCAGCCTTTAGAATGACTAGCCACAGTTTCAGTGACACAAAAACACTCTCCTCTCTCTACTACTCTATTCAAACTGCAGAGGAAGTGAGTATGTTGTACCACCACCAGAGCCAAACAGTAATTTAACTCTGAAAAAGTTAAATCAGTGGTCCATCAAGTTAAATCAGTGGTCCATCAATTTCATTTTTCCTCAGATACAGGTACTTCAAGTTGTATTGTGGAGAATATTCTTGGACAAAATGAATTTGCAGAACTATTAAATCCTACTCAAGCAGGTCTAAAATCAGAATTGTCAGTGGTTTTGTCATTTCAGTTGGCAGTTATGTTTTTTGCGACACTGAGGCCAGACATTTGAAACTCTAAAAAATGTGAGTGGATGTAAGACGTGAAGAGTAACATCTGCAGCATTCATGAGGCCACTGAAAGAAGAACACAATGCGGGCACGTGGTTCAGAAAGAGTCAATGGTGGGGCAAAAGGAGAGGAGCTGGAGAGTCAGGCTGGGCTGAGGTGCAGGTTGCATCATTTCTTCTGAGGCGTAGACAGCTTCTGCATCCCCCGGATTTTGTCCAGCAACCCTGAGATAAAGTCCTGTCAGAGGAGAAGTCGTGTAGTATTTCATTATTGCTTTGTTTTGACTGAACAAAAGACATGCACACAAGTAACATGCAAACTCCCCACAGACTCAACCTTCTTATTTGTTAGGGATTGGCTGCACAAACCTGCCGTTTAAAGGACAAATATTATGCAAAATTGACTTTTAGCCATGTTCTGACAATGTTGGGTCATCAAAAACATACCAAGAGTGGCATTTAGCTTGACTGACTTAGTTTAGTTGACTTAGTTTGATGAATCCCGGTTTGTAAATCCTCTCTCTCCAACACTGCGTTCTGAACTCCTTCGACGTGTGACGTAGATGATGCTGATGACACTCGTCCCGGGATCTTTTGCTGTTTTAAGTCCTTCAATTGCCAGAGTCGCTCTGAACATTTCTAGCGTCTAATCAGATCCACTGCTTATTGCAGTGCATTGTGGGTATATATGTACATGTGTGTAATTGCCTCTACAGCCAGTAGATGCTAATGCACAGCTAAGTCAAAATGGCGTCTCCCAGTGCAGTGGTAAAGATATATTTCTGTGTAAAAGCATTTTATTTTAAGTTCTCGTGACAAGACAAGCTCAACAGCAGCTTTAAAGGCCAATAACAATACAAACATGCATAATATCTGTCCTTTAATATTAAACTTTTTGTGTAACAACAATATCGTCTTTGGAGTTGAATAATGGCACCACTTTCTCAAAATCTTAGACTTTTGTATATTTATGCTGAATTCTGACCTGCATGTTGTCACGTGAACACACTTTGTTATCATTGTAAGAAAAACAGAAAATACTAAATCATGTTGTGTGTGTTAGTTTTTAGTTTTGTTTTCACAAACTTGCCATGTACAGTTTTTCTCTATTGGTTTGGCTCATTTCTTGAAACAGAAATTACATTTTCAAAATAACATGGACAATCCTCCAAACCTCTTGGCAATAGTTCACAACAGAATGGAATTTCTCGTTCATTTGATCAAATGGCAAATGCCTTAGTCCATGTCTCAATTGTCTCAGAGCATCTTTGCCAATGATTAAGTACAAGTCGCCCACAGTTAACACAGTTAGCTACATTTAGCACATTTTTCAAATGAACAGATCTTGTAGATCAAAACTGATGAGTTGATTCTCAGTCTAATGATCATTCTCTCCAAAACATGTGGCATGATTTCATTGTATAAGTCCTCACATGCACAATAGTCTGTTCAACTGTCAAAACTGGTCCAGAATATAATACTATGAATAATATCTATGGATTTCTTAGAATAGTTGATAAATTGAATTGAATAAGTCCTTGTTTTTTGATTTTGTGTTTGTTACTGTATTATATATACTATATACAGTTTATTACTGTAGTGTAAATTTTCTTTTTACACATGTGTGGAACTCTCTTTATGTGTATGATTAAAAATGGTTAGTATTTCCTTGGTAGTATGAGTGCAATCTGTGATGTCAAACCTCGGAGGCTCCTCTCAGTGTAAAGTCCTTGTTTTCTGTTAATGTGAGCTGGTCCTCTGTCAGAGACACAACGCCAAGGGAACAATTCATTTTGGGGGCACTGACTATTCATATTAGACAGAAATGTAGTTTTGACACAGAAGTGAACTGTTCTGGGAGAGACATGAGCTTCTGCAGGTGAACCATGTTGTTGTGATCAACCGTCCAGATACATTTAGGTAAAACAACCAAGAATGTTGAGAAGGTCCGTCTGTTTCAAGAAATGAGCCAAAGCAATGGAGAAAAACTGTAATTTTACTATTAATCTGAAGTAATTTCAATTGACAACAGTGCTCAGGTCAGATCAGATCAGATCAGATCAGAATCAGAATCGGTTTGTTACCATTGTCAGTGATCAAAAGTCACAAACATAGGAACTTGCTTCGGCGTAAGGTGCAACATAAAACTATGAATAAAATATAGTACAATATATAAAATAGACATGCATAAGATTAAGATTCAGATTCAGATTATGCTGAAAATACTTTTATATCGAGATGTTGATCTTTAGGTCACTTTATGTTTAATGTGGCTAGACCCAACAATTTAAGAGAAACCATAAACCAAGAAAATAACACTACGCTTTGACACAACATACATTTTAAAATGTCACCCTGAGGTCACTTTTACACTATGAGCAGCTATTTATGCATCATCCAAATGAATCTACAGCGTATTCACTACTGTATATAGTTGTTTAAATACATTCCCTGTATGTAACTACATTAGTTTCATTATATCACAGATGTATTTTCATTCCCATACATTGATTGTGAAAGACGTATGTTCTGTATCTGTCTGAATTCTAATGCTGTATCATAATATTCATAGCTTTATTTTGATTTTAACAATGCAACTTACCTCAGTAGGTTTAAAACAATCAACAAGTAAGTCCTGTAACACAGTCAGACATAACATTGTTAATGTTAAGAGTGCAGCTAATGCTGTGTATCATTCTTCTTCAGGCGGTCATACCTTGACTCTTGCTGCCCGTTCGACGTCGCTCGGCATGTCCAACAGTTCGTCCACATCGATCTCAAGCTCTGGAATGGCCTCTTCCTGCAAAACACAAACACATAAGCTAAATGAAGAGTAAAATGTAAACGAAATGTAATCCATTGTCTTTACTATGTGGTGAGGAATGACGTGATGTAGTCTGACCAAAGCAGAACCGCATTTGACCACTGGAGGGCGCTACATGACAGGAAAGCGTGCAGAGACGAGGGGAAGTGGAAGAGGGCGATCAGAACAAAGACACTTGTCTGATCCTGCATGTTTAGCACTAAAGCATTTGGAACACACAGGGCAGGTTACAGGTAAGATCTGTGGAAGTGCAACCACACTCACTGTAAAGAACACATGTTTCTCAGGGTGTGTTTAATCAAATCCTATGGAAAAGGTGAAATTGTGTACTTGTGTTTCTTAATAAAGACATTCAACATAAAATGGCCTCATCTGAAAGTTAGTTCATATTCTGCTTATGCGTCAGTCTCACAAAAGAATCCTGCCTTTGCCTTTGCTGTTGTCTACGTTAAGATCCCTAATCCTCACATTCAAAGCTTCTCATAAAAGAGGTTTAAGTTATTGTTGTAAGTTATGGTATTTTAAATTGTGTTGATTGTTGTTCTGTATTGTAATATATTTATTAACTATAAATACAAAACACCCATTTCTTCATAAAACAGTATCTTGTCATTTGGGAGAAGAATGTTAGGATTGTATTGACAGCTGCTACAGTGGGGGTCCGACCGTGCACCTGTCTCTGCCCCTGTCTCATGCACCTGTCTCCTGTCTGTTCATAAAGGCTTGTGAGTGAAGCGCAGCTAAAATGTGGGCTACCCTCCAAAAGGCACGTGTGAGTTAGGGTTAGAGGGTTATTAGAGTGCAACGGTGGGCTGTGGGCGGCCAAGGAGTCAGCAGAGCCACTGTCCACAGACTGCACACTTTGTTAATGGGATTGTAAAATCTAATAACCCAAAGTGTGTTTGTTTATTTGTTGGGGTCAGTGCATGTTAATGAACATACATGATACACACAGCCATGAGCTCATTTCCATCCATTGTCCTGCATTCACTCTCACAACACACTCACAACTCTCATTTGTCCACCAAAACACTATTGTACATGTTTTTAGTGGTGGGGAAACCTACACCGACACAGGGAGAACACAGAAAGGCCCTGCACCGCCCGGGAGTCAAACCAAGGACCTTGAAAAGTGAAAGCGTTAACCACTGCACTTCCGCAAGCTCATTCATTCATTTTCTGATTGGATAAGCAGCTTGACCTTTTATGTTACACAATTCTGTTGTTATTATTATTATTTTTTATCAGCTATGTTTAAATCCCTGATTGCTTGTATTAATTTGTACGTTTTGGGCAGATTCTTGAGGAGGAATAATGTTCCTTCATAGTCAATGATTTCTGGACAAGAGGTTTTGGATACAGCTCTAGGAGAGGAGGAGAAGGGGGAACAACAGAGAAGTGCATGCAGCTGGGGCAGTAATGGGAAGGGGTGGGACAGGCCGGAACATGAGCCCCAGAGCAGACACTGCCACACCGGGAGCAAACGGAAGGATTTCCTGATGACACTGTCCTTAGCGGGGTGTTCTGGGGGCCACCTCTTGCTGCATCAGGATCACTGACAGAAACTAAAATGGCTTCCTCTTTCAAACCATGCCTCCTTCCTGCTTAACACTTACACCTCACTGTATCCACAAGCGTTATTTGCTGCTTTTCGGTGAAGGTGCATGGCCGATCTGTGCATAACCTGAGCTGTAAGTACTGAGTAGCCATCATACCCTTGACACGTGGCACCAGGGAAATAAAAAGTGTGTCAATGTCCTCCTCTCTTTTTAACCAACGGATTTCACTTTTATTTTGAAGTCTCTGCTTTATATTGTTTTTAAATTCACAAGAAAATTGCATTACAATGTGACATCTTATACTGGGTCTCTGAGAGGAGACTAAACATCTGAGAGAATAGATGGCAAATACTACACACAGTTAGCACCTGTTGGGTCGTGTACATTTTAACAGTATGTTTTATGAGTTGTTTCTGTCAGGTAGACTTTCTGGCTTTTTAACTCATGTTGTGTCTTTTATGAAACTGCACTGTCCCTGTCCCTATCAAATAAACTAATCTGATCTAAGCCTTTAAAACTATTTAAAATGTGTTCACATGTGTTTATCTGACTTTAAAGTTCTAAAATATTCATATAAATTAAGTATAATCCTAACTACAGTGTTGTATTGGTCAGAGCAGCCCAGAGTAACTTATCTGATCACTGTCTCCTCCTGTCTCACTCACTGTGTCTCCTCCTGTCACTGTGTCTCCTCCTGTCTCACTCACTGTGTCTCCTCCTGTCTCACTCACTGTGTCTCCTCCTGTCTCACTCACTGTGTCTCCTCCTGTCTCACTCTTCACTGTGTCTCCTCCTGTCTCACTCACTGTGTCTCCTCCTGTCACTGTGTCTCCTCCTGTCTCACTCACTGTGTCTCCTCCTGTCTCACTCACTGTGTCTCCTCCTGTCTCACTCACTGTGTCTCCTCCTGTCTCACTCCTCACTGTGTCTCCTCCTGTCTCACTCACTGTGTCTCCTCCTGTCTCACTCCTCACTGTGTCTCCTCCTGTCTCACTCACTGTGTCTCCTCCTGTCACTGTGTCTCCTCCTGTCTCACTCACTGTGTCTCCTCCTGTCACTGTGTCTCCTCCTGTCTCACTCACTGTGTCTCCTCCTGTCTCACTCACTGTGTCTCCTCCTGTCTCACTCCTCACTGTGTCTCCTCCTGTCTCACTCACTGTGTCTCCTCCTGTCTCACTCACTGTGTCTCCTCCTGTCTCACTCACTGTGTCTCCTCCTGTCTCACTCCTCACTGTGTCTCCTCCTGTCTCACTCACTGTGTCTCCTCCTGTCTCACTCTTCACTGTGTCTCCTCCTGTCTCACTCACTGTGTCTCCTCCTGTCACTGTGTCTCCTCCTGTCTCACTCACTGTGTCTCCTCCTGTCACTGTGTCTCCTCCTGTCTCACTCACTGTGTCTCCTCCTGTCTCACTCCTCACTGTGTCTCCTCCTGTCTCACTCACTGTGTCTCCTCCTGTCTCACTCTTCACTGTGTCTCCTCCTGTCTCACTCACTGTGTCTCCTCCTGTCACTGTGTCTCCTCCTGTCTCACTCACTGTGTCTCCTCCTGTCACTGTGTCTCCTCCTGTCTCACTCACTGTGTCTCCCTCCTGTCTCACTCCTCACTGTGTCTCCTCCTGTCTCACTCACTGTGTCTCCTCCTGTCTCACTCTTCACTGTGTCTCCTCCTGTCTCACTCACTGTGTCTCCTCCTGTCACTGTGTCTCCTCCTGTCTCACTCACTGTGTCTCCTCCTGTCACTGTGTCTCCTCCTGTCTCACTCACTGTGTCTCCTCCTGTCACTGTGTCTCCTCCTGTCTCACTCACTGTGTCTCCTCCTGTCACTGTGTCTCCTCCTGTCTCACTCACTGTGTCTCCTCCTGTCTCACTCACTGTGTCTCCTCCTGTCTCACTCCTCACTGTGTCTCCTCCTGTCTCACTCACTGTGTCTCCTCCTGTCTCACTCTTCACTGTGTCTCCTCCTGTCTCGCTCTTCACTTTGTCTCCTCCTGTCTCGCTCTTCACTGTGTCTCCTCCTGTCTCACTCACAATGTCTCCTCCTGTCTCACTCTTGACTGTGTCTCCTCCTGTCTCACTCACTGTGTCTCCTCCTGTCTCACTGTTCACTGTGTCTCCTCCTGTCTCCCTTACTATGTCTCCTCCTGTCTCACTCCTCACTGTGTCTCCTCCTGTCTCACTCACTGTGTCTCCTCCTGTCTCACTCTTCACTGTGTCCCCATGTATGCCATTTCCTGAGAAGCAATCAGGAATTGAGGCCCCTAGAATCAGAGGTCCTTTTCTGTTGCCCTTACTCCCCTGAGTACCTTTTAGACAGGGAAATACTTGTATTTGGAGAAACTGTGGTTGCCAAATACTTTCAACTATTATGTGTTTTGACTCTGACCCGCTCACACTGTAAGAGCCATGGTACTCTGACCCGCTCACACTGTAAGAGCCATGGTACTCTGACCCGCTCACACTGTAAGAGCCATGGTACTCTGACCCGCTCACACTGTAAGAGCCATGGTACTCTGACCCGCTCACACTGTAAGAGCCATGGTACTCTGACCCGCTCACACTGTAAGAGCCATGGTACTCTGACCCGCTCACACTGTAAGAGCCATGGTACTCTGTCCTGCTCACACTGTAAGAGCCATGGTACTCTGACCCGCTCACACTGTAAGAGCCATGGTACTCTGACCCGCTCACACTGTAAGAGCCATGGTACTCTGACCCGCTCACACTGTAAGAGCCATGGTACTCTGACCCGCTCACACTGTAAGAGCCATGGTACTCTGACCCGCTCACACTGTAAGAGCCATGGTACTCTGACCCGCTCACACTGTAAGAGCCATGGTACTCTGACCGCTCACACTGTAAGAGCCATGGTACTCTGACCCGCTCACACTGTAAGAGCCATGGTACTCTGACCCGCTCACACTGTAAGAGCCATGGTACTCTGACCCGCTCACACTGTAAGAGCCATGGTACTCTGACCCGCTCACACTGTAAGAGCCATGGTACTCTGACCCGCTCACACTGTAAGAGCCATGGTACTCTGACCCGCTCACACTGTAAGAGCCATGGTACTCTGACCCGCTCACACTGTAAGAGCCATGGTACTCTGACCCGCCACACTGTAAGAGCCATGGTACTCTGACCCGCTCACACTGTAAGAGCCATGGTACTCTGACCCGCTCACACTGTAAGAGCCATGGTACTCTGACCCGCTCACACTGTAAGAGCCATGGTACTCTGACCCGCTCACACTGTAAGAGCCATGGTACTCTGACCCGCTCACACTGTAAGAGCCATGGTACTCTGACCCGCCACACTGTAAGAGCCATGGTACTCTGACCCGCTCACACTGTAAGAGCCATGGTACTCTGACCCGCTCACACTGTAAGAGCCATGGTACTCTGACCCGCCACACTGTAAGAGCCATGGTACTCTGACCCGCTCACACTGTAAGAGCCATGGTACTCTGACCCGCTCACACTGTAAGAGCCATGGTACTCTGACCCGCTCACACTGTAAGAGCCATGGTACTCTGACCCGCTCACACTGTAAGAGCCATGGTACTCTGACCCGCTCACACTGTAAGAGCCATGGTACTCTGACCCGCTCACACTGTAAGAGCCATGGTACTCTCTGACCCGCTCACACTGTAAGAGCCATGGTACTCTGACCCGCCACACTGTAAGAGCCATGGTACTCTGACCCTCACACTGCAAGAGCCACGGTACTCTGACCCGCTCACACTGTAAGAGCCATGGTACTCTGACCCGCCACACTGTAAGAGCCATGGTACTCTGACCCGCTCACACTGTAAGAGCCATGGTACTCTGACCCGCCACACACTGTAAGAGCCATGGTACTCTGACCCGCTCACACTGTAAGAGCCATGGTACTCTGACCGGAACACTGTAAGAGCCATGGTACTCTGACCCGCTCACACTGTAAGAGCCATGGTACTCTGACCCGCTCACACTGTAAGAGCCATGGTACTCTGACCCGCTCACACTGTAAGAGCCATGGTACTCTGACCGCTCACACTGTAAGAGCCATGGTACTCTGACCCGCTCACACTGTAAGAGCCATGGTACTCTGACCCGCCACACTGTAAGAGCCATGGTACTCTGACCCGCCACACTGTAAGAGCCATGGTACTCTGACCCGCTCACACTGTAAGAGCCATGGTACTCTGACCCGCTCACACTGTAAGAGCCATGGTACTCTGACCCGCTCACACTGTAAGAGCCATGGTACTCTGACCCGCTCACACTGTAAGAGCCATGGTACTCTGACCCGCCACACTGTAAGAGCCATGGTACTCTGACCCGCTCACACTGTAAGAGCCATGGTACTCTGACCCGCTCACACTGTAAGAGCCATGGTACTCTGACCCGCTCACACTGTAAGAGCCATGGTACTCTGACCCGCCACACCTTAAGTGCCCTGGTACTCTGACCCGCGATCACTGTAAGAGCCATGGTACTCTGACCCGCTCACACTGTAAGAGCCATGGTACTCTGACCCGCTCACACTGTAAGAGCCATGGTACTCTGACCCGCTCACACTGTAAGAGCCATGGTACTCTGACCCGCTCACACTGTAAGAGCCATGGTACTCTGACCCGCCACACTGTAAGAGCCATGGTAGTCTGACCCGCTCACACTGTAAGAGCCATGGTACTCTGACCCGCTCACACTGTAAGAGCCATGGTACTCTGACCCGCTCACACTGTAAGAGCCATGGTACTCTGACCCGCTCACACTGTAAGAGCCATGGTACTCTGACCCGCTCACACTGTAAGAGCCATGGTACTCTGACCCGCTCACACTGTAAGAGCCATGGTACTCTGACCCGCTCACACTGTAAGAGCCATGGTACTCTGACCCGCTCACACTGTAAGAGCCATGGTACTCTGACCCGCTCACACTGTAAGAGCCATGGTACTCTGACCCGCTCACACTGTAAGAGCCATGGTACTCTGACGCTCCAGCAATCTTGACATTCTTGAAAACAACATCCAAACAAAAAGAAAGGGGAAAAGTGTCCGGAAATGTTAGATTGAGTGGGATTGTTTGCAAAAGGGGCCTGTGTGTGTGTGATGATGAAAGCAGATCAGTCGATAGGAGCTGTGTTTACTCCAGGGAAAAGGAACTCCTCTGTCTGTGGAATGATTTCCATGGTAACGCAGAGTCAGTGAATCTGCTTTGAGCGTCCAATCCCTGAAGATTCAGAGAGAACAGGCACAAAAGACAGGGGTATTTGAACTATGTAATATTTTTTTGGCATGGCAAAACAGCCCTTCTATAAAACCAAATGAATGTGATTTGGAGTGAGATTTCACAATTATTTGTTATTTACCATCATTTTTTCATTCATTCATTCATTCATTTTCTACCGCTTATTCCCGTTAGGGGTCGCGGGTGACTGGAGCCTATCCCAGTGACTTTGGGCGTTAGGCGGGGTACACCCTGGACAGTGGCCAACTCGTCGCAGGGCTGACACAGAGAGACAGACAAGGACAGACAACCATTCACTCTCACATTCATTCACTAGGGACAATTTAGAGTTCTCAATTAACCTCCACAGTCATGTCT
Source organism: Rhinogobius similis (assembly GCA_019453435.1). Classification (NCBI taxonomy): domain Eukaryota; kingdom Metazoa; phylum Chordata; class Actinopteri; order Gobiiformes; family Gobiidae; genus Rhinogobius; species Rhinogobius similis. The sequence continues at coordinate 2,795,562 of CM033619.1, read as the reverse complement.
TTGGACGGTGGGAGGAAGCCGGAGAACCTACGGTAACACGGGGAGGACATGCAGACTCCACCCAGAGAGATCGTGTGATGTTAGGGTGGTTCAGAATTCGAAACCACGATGTTGGGGTGGTGCGGGATTCGAACCCACGATCTCCTTATTGAGAGGCAGAAGCTCTAGCCGCTCTGCCACCATGCACCCCTCACCATCATTTTTGTGTTGTGATAATTGTGATAAGAAATATCTTCATTTTTAAAATTACGTGAAATCCTTATGCCTAAAATGCGTATTTACATAGATTTTTGATAAGATGGCCTGTTTTACTGGAGTAATTTTTGCTCTTGTATCTGTAAAAAAACACAATATTGTATGTGTTGTTGGTCACGGTCGCCTGAAAGTCCAGAATAATGTCTCTCTTTTGTTTATACCACTCGATACCTGTCAGGTCACAGCTTTCATCTCCCTGAGTTCAGATGGGTGTGTGATTGACAGGTGGAGTAGCCAACCAGGGACATGCATGGTTTGTCTGTATCAAACCCAACATGCTGCAACATGATAAATGACAAATCAGTTCCTTTGTTTCATAAGTCAAAGAAATAAAGTCCTCTGATTGAGTTTGTCATGAGGCGCGGCAGGGAGAGAGCGGTGACCAGACTCACTCTTCAGTATCAGATGAGTCATATTTATGTTTATTATTCATACCTCTATAGGAAAAATGTTATCATATCACCAAACATTCTCCAAATAAAACTAGACAATATTTATTGTTTTTCTGTGAATTATTAAACAATAAGGCTATACAGTGATTATAGTTATAGAAAGGGTGAAACAATTTTGGATGAATATTATAGTAAATTGTGTATGAAAATAAGAATAATATGTATTTTATGTAGATGTTTAAATGAAAAAATTTTCTTCTTTCTTCTTTTTAAAATTTTCATTTTATAAAATAAGAATGGATTTGTTCGCAAATAACATACTACTTCAATAACTGCATCACAATAAATCTTTCAGGTCTGGTGGCAGGCCTGAGTACACACATGCTTAGGCCCCCGAGGGCCCCTGCACTTAAAGCTGTGCATAGTGATCAGCTCTGCGTGAGGTTTAGTCCCACCACAAAGAGGGGCTGTAAGGCAGCAGCAGTGAAAGACCCCTGTGTGGCTTTGGGAGCACCTCACCAAAACACATCTCCACAGGCCCCTGGTCACTAGTCATAGAACCTCTGTCCAGTGTTGCCAGGATTAATACCAGTACTTTTTGAGGAAATTTTAAGCTAGCCTATGTTAAACAACTGGAGATTTTAAGATGCTAAATACTAATCTTAAATATCCCTCAAAGGTATTCTGACTATAGAGCGATAAATGTACACCAGTAACAGTTTATCGGGTTGTTAGACGGCTCTTTAGTTTACTTTTAAAATTTTATTTTAACAATTGCTAAAACTAACTAACTCTTTGGACGCCCCATGAGCCTTAGCCCATCTGCAACAGAAATGGCAGATTTCCATTGTAAGGGAAGTTTTTTGACATTCCATCTCGAAGCTCTATACTGTGGTCTGTCTAACTTACACTTGGCTTTTGAAAGAACAAAAGTGAACAATGTGCTAGACGGGCACAGGAGACTGCGCAACGTAAGTGTGAGTTTCAACGTTCCCTTCAGTACGGCCGCTTTCCCTTCAGTACGGACTCTTTCCCTTCAGTACGGCCGCTTTCCCTTTAGTACGGCCGCTTTCCCTTCAGTACGGACTCTTTCCCTTCAGTACGGACTCTTTCCCTTCAGTACGGACTCTTTCCCTTCAGTACGGCAGCTTTCCCTTCAGTACGGCCGCTTTCCCTTCAGTACGGCCGCTTTCCCTTCAGTACGGCCGCTTTCCCTTCAGTACGGACTCTTTCCCTTCAGTACGGACTCTTTCCCTTCAGTACGGACTCTTTCCCTTCAGTACGGCAGCTTTCCCTTCAGTACGGACGCTTTCCCTTCAGTACGTTCAGTACGGCCGCTTTCCCTTCAGTAAGGCAGCTTTCCCTTCAGTACGGACTCTTTCCCTTCAGTACGGACGCTTTCCCTTCAGTACGGACTCTTTCCCTTCAGTACGGACTCTTTCCCTTCAGTAAGGCAGCTTTCCCTTCAGTACGGACTCTTTCCCTTCAGTACGGACTCTTTCCCTTAAGTACGGACTCTTTCCCTTCAGTACGGACTCTTTCCCTTAAGTACGGCCGCTTTCCCTTCAGTACGGCCGCTTTCCCTTCAGTACGGCCGCTTTCCCTTCAGTACGGCCGCTTTCCCTTCAGTACGGCCGCTTTCCCTTCAGTACGGACTCTTTCCCTTCAGTACGGACGCTTTCCCTTCAGTACGGCCGCTTTCCCTTCAGTACGGACTCTTTCCCTTCAGTAAGGCAGCTTTCCCTTCAGTACGGACTCTTTCCCTTCAGTACGGACTCTTTCCCTTAAGTACGGACTCTTTCCCTTCAGTACGGACTCTTTCCCTTAAGTAGTACGGCCGCTTTCCCTTCAGTACGGCCGCTTTCCCTTCAGTACGGCCGCTTTCCCTTCAGTACGGCCGCTTTCCCTTAAGTACGGACGCTTTACCTTCAGTAAGGACTCATTCCCTTCAGAACGGACGCATTCCCTTCAATGCGGCCGCTTTTCCCTTCAGTACGGCGCTTTCCCTTCAGTACGGCCGCTTTCCCTTCAGTACGGCCGCTTTCCTTCAGTACGGACGCTGTCACTTCAGTACGGCCGCTTTCCCTTCAGTACGGACTCTTTCCCTTCAGTATGGCTGCTTTCCCTTCAGTATGGACTTTTTCCCTTCAGTACGGACTCTTTCCCTTCAGTACGGACTCTTTCCCTTAAGTACGGACTCTTTCCCTTCAGTACGGACTCTTTCCCTTAAGTACGGACTCTTTCCCTTCAGTACGGCCGCTTTCCCTTCAGTACGGACTCTTTCCCTTCAGTACGGCCGCTGTCCCTTCAGTACGGCCGCTTTCCCTTCAGTACGGACTCTTTCCCTTCAGTACGGCCGCTTTCCCTTCAGTACGGACTCTTTCCCTTCAGTATGGCTGCTTTCCCTTCAGTATGGACTCTTTCCCTTCAGTACGGCCGCTTTCCCTTCAGTACGGCCGCTTTCCCTTCAGTACGGCCGCTTTCCCTTCAGTACGGCCGCTTTCCCTTCAGTACGGACTCTTTCCCTTCAGTACGGCCACTTTCCCTTCAGTACGGACTCTTTCCCTTCAGTACGGACTCTTTCCCTTCAGTACGGCCGCTTTCCCTTCAGTACGGACTCTTTCCCTTCAGTACGGCCGCTTTCCCTTCAGTACGGACTCTTTCCCTTCAGTACGGACTCTTTCCCTTCAGTACGGACTCTTTCCCTTCAGTATGGCCGTTTTCCCTCCCGTACACGCCCCTGAGCTTCACCATGGTGCACCTAAAATGACAGCAGAATTTTGACAAAATGCTTCCCTGATAGTCTTTATTTTGGGACTATATCGAGCCAAAAAGATTGCTCTGGTCTTGATTAGAACTAGTAGAGATCCACATTAAAGCCCGAAATGACCAAAAATTATTATGACAATTTTCTTGGATGAATACTGTCGTTATGTCCTTGGGCAAGACACTTAACCCACCTTGCTTCATGTTTGCGAGCACTGGTGTGTGAATGTGTGAGTGAATGGGTGAATGGTTCCTTGATGTAAAGCGCGTTGAGTGCCTCGAAGGTGGAAAAGCGTGACCATTTACCGCTTCTGTCGCTTGTTTCAGAACACGTTTGTACAAATCCAAACTACAGCGTAAGCAGTTTTTATTCATATCAAAGTAAGACATTTTGTTGTTTGTGGAAGAAATTATTACACTTCAAAAATGTTGCCATTTGCTAACTGCATTCATTAAAACAGCGATTTTGTGTTGATTTGGTTCAATTGTGCAGTCCTAGTCTACAAGAGGTAAATACAGTCGTCTGCTCAGAGGCTTCAGAGGCTAAACATCAGGAGAAAAAGTGTGTTTGAACAGACAGCTGGAAATTCTAACCATGTTTATTCATACGCATAAAGTAAGTGAACTCCCTCAACCCTGGATTAGCCACACCTCGTCTGCCTGGACGAACTCCATCTACTTAGATTAACTGTTCCTCATCTCCTGCTGGAGGATCTCTCTACACTGGGTGGACTGCTCCTCGTCCGCCTGGAGGAACTCTTTAAAGCCACCTCCCTCTTGAGTGGTTCTGGTTCAGTCCAAGTGGATGCATCAGTCCTAGTTCATCTGCAGCCTGTCCGTCCGTGGGAGTAGGATCTCTCCTTCACTGTGGTTCTCCCCGAGGTTTCTACTTTTTCCCATGGGGTTTTTTGTAGTTTTTCCTCGCCGCGAAGGAGGGTCAAAGGACAGGGGCATTCTGGGACAGTTATCTGAACTGCTTTTACCTGTGGTCCATCGAGGCAACTGTTGTTGTGATTTTGGGCATTATAAAAATAAATTGATTTGATTTGATTTGAAGTTCCATACATATGTATGAAAGAAAATTTACATTACAGTAATAAACTGTAATACAGTAACAAACATAAGGACTTCAATTCAATTTATCAAATATTCAAATATAAGAAATTCATAGATGGTATTCATAGTATTATATTCTTACTTGCTACTACTACAAGATCTATTCATTTGAAAAATGTGCTAAACGTAGCAAACTGTGTTAACTTGTACTTAATCATTGGCAAAGATGCTCTGAGACAGTTGAGACATGGACTAAGACAACTGCCATTTGATCAAATGAACGAGAAATGTTTGTCTGTTGTGAACTATTGCCAAGAGGTTTGGAGGATTGTCCATGTTATTTTGAAAATGTAATTTCTGTTTCCAGAAATGAGCCAAACCAATAGAGAAAAACTGTAATATACATAGACAGCCACAACAATACCTGTGGGATGTTTTTTTTTCTTACTTTTTTTTTCATAAAACTTTGCATGCCATGTGACAAAAAAATGTAGAGATTTATCATTCGAACCTGGCAGTAGCAGTGTGCACACTTGACGCTGACTTAAAGCATTGCTTTGTATTGATTGGATGGTGGCACAAGCTCAGTCTGTCCTCACTTATCTTAATTGTGAGCTTATACAAGAACTGGACCTCTGACAAGCTGTACTTTCACTTCGCATCATATTCTGTGTGTTTTGGCTGTTGTGTATCTGACACAGATACCATTTACCATCTATTTTTTGATTATTTTGATCTTAATTCAACAGTCTTTGTCTTTCTGTAAATCCTCAAACTGTTTTCTCCATGTTGCATTCACTTGAATCAGCATGCTCTGCTCTGTCAAGAGTAAACTCCTTTCAAAATAAAAGGTTTTTGTCCACCACTTACAGAAAACGGTGAGTGACAGCATCACCCCGGACCGAACAGAAATGGTGCTGCTTTTTCTGTCCTCAGAGGAAGAAAAGAAACAGACTGTGACTTAAGCAGAGAGCTGATTTACTGTAATTATAAGTGGAAACAAGCTCTGCAGAGAGGAACATTAGATTTCAAATCCTGCCTGGATATTCTTAAACAGGCATTGGGTGTAAAGCTGCTGTTGGAGGAATGGACTGACAAAGACTGTGGATATGTTTCTCATTTCAAGGCTAAAGCACATATCACTAAAAACTTATTTTGGGACTTGTAATATAGTCCAGGCAAAATGTGTATGAAAGGCTTACTCAGATTTTGGGAATTTTAAGCCCCCTTACATAACTAACTTGTGGCTCTAAATTAAGAGATAAAGGCTTAAGTCATGAGGCCGAGGTGTGAAAAGCAATACGGCTGGGAAGAGCACAGGTGACCGCCATTTGACGATTTTCACTTCATCAGAATCAGAATCAGAATTGGTTTATTGCCATTGTCAGTGATCAAAATCAATAATTAAAAACACAAATTAATTTGACTTATCGCCCAACTTGCTTGTGAATATGTTGTATTCACTGCAGTTTTGGACTGGACTGTCCACATGTGCCTTTGGTCAGGCTGAGGCAGACTGCTTCTCCAGTTCCACTGCTCACTAGCATGTGCTCCACAGCCTCAGAACCCTGTGTGTCCAGAACATTAAATCTGCCTCTTTGTTGTCTGACGGCTTGGCAGCCACCGTGACAGAACAGAAGCTGCACACTGGCAACAAAACCAGCCAATGATTTGTGGTCAATTCATGTGATTAAACCAATGGGGTCAGAAGATCACTACAGAGACGTAAAGCTTTGCTTTCCATGGGTTTCAGAATGATAAGAAATTAAGCCATAGAAATTAAACATTTGAAAACATAACAGAGAGGGAATGGGGAAAGGTCCTCAAAATGTTGCATATAATAGGAAGCTGTAACCCATGAATCTCTTTGAGCTTGTTCTCTCAACATAAATAATAACTTAAAGAAAAATAAAGATTAACTTTAGCCACAACCAAATGCAACATTTGCCCTCCCTCAAAAGAACCTGTGAATCCAGAATTTCAATTTGAAAGCTGTTTGTGGTGACTCTGTGAAACAAAGTATATTGATTTTGAAGTCCCTTCAAGGCTCTTTAATTAGCTTATGCTGGCACGTTTACAACTGGCACGCTTTAATTTCTATTAACAGACCAAGTGCCTTTAGTGGAATGATTAACATGGTCAGATACAAATGTTTGAACTAGTTTTTATGTAAACATTTTTGTGAACTTTCATGTTCGTATCAAACCATAACATGTCAATGTCCATCAATCCATGTAACAAGAGCCACTTCTCGGCTGGTCCTGCCTCCCAGACCACTTTTGCTCGGAGCGCTTCGGCACGATTCTTTTAATGGCAGAACATTTCCATGCTCTGGGCTCTGGGGCCAGAGTCACCCAAACATTACAGTATTAACTGTACCTGAATTATACTTTTGAATCATCAGGCCGATCTCAGCAATTCATAAATCATTTTTAATTTGGTAGTTTGTGTGGCTGTGAGACAGAGAGCAGCCTCAACACAAAACTACTTCAGGTTTGTCGTCAGCTTTTTGTCCATTTATTTAACTTTTTTGCAATTCAACATTGTATTTTGATGTCATTAGGTCTGGCTGATTTTAGTTGCATTATGCACTGGAAATTGTATATTTTCCATCTTGATAAACAGGAAACAGCTGTTACTAACGTACGTTTGCTCGGTTTTACAATGTTATCACTAACGAACCGGGCCAGTCCGCTTTGGGAGGCTCAAAGGGTCTGGTTCAGACGGGCTGGAGACACGTTCAGAGCTGCTCCAAAGAGAACCAGTGTAAAAAAGCCTAAAGACTATTTCTCCTTATCCTGAGCAGCCTCTGAGGAGGTGTTCAAGTCTGATAGGTATGTGTATCCCGCAGCTCAGAATAGAATGTGGGTCAATGCCAGCTCAGTGGAGTTGACTCAAAGGCTTAGCCTGCATCCTGAGACATGAGGTGCACCAGTGTGACCACGCGTGCCCCACCTCAAAACTCAGGACGGCATTCTGTTGTGGTTGATGATTCAACTATACAAAACATGTGACACTTTGTTTGAGCAGAATTAGCTTTAAATCAGTTTAGCTGCACTAGATGTGCAGCTAGAGGGGGTGACCGGAACCCTAAATTGCTGAGTTAGGGATGTGTTGAGAAAAGGCATTAGTGTTATCTAAAAGTAATATTTCTAAATAGATTTTTTCCCCTTTGTAACTTTTTCATATAGAGCTGCAGAAAGTAAATTTAGATTAAAATAAAACACAGCGAGGTGGCCATTATGTGCCATCAGCCCCTGCCATGCACCCACACCTTTGTGCTACAAAAGGTGGCTGAAGTGTCTTGCCCAAGGACATTGGCACTGTAACCACTGAGCAGACTGCACTCAGTTGTGTGAGTGTCCCAGGACGTCAAAATCATTCAGTTAAGTCAAGTCAAGTCAGAATATAATTGTAAGATTTTGTAAGCAAAATGATGTCATTTAAATTCATTCTATTGGCTTAAGAAGTACATTATCTGAAAAGAGTTTATGTTATACTCACTGTGATTTATCCCTCAATAAAGTAGTATTTCATAAAGCTGGTACCTAATCACTACTGGTAATAATATGGTCATATGGTTTCATTGAAAACCAGTTTTACTTTAATGAACCCTAACCCAGTATGAAGACTTATAGCACATTGTAGCTATTCTTTAGCTTTTTAGTCTATTTAGGCGTCATCCTGTGAGGCCCTGTTGTTTTTTCTGCTGCACAACACTCAGAAGTACTAAGTGATGTTATTACTTCTTGCCAATGGATTTGACTGAATTCACAGGTGTGCTTTAAGACGGAGTCAGCCAATCAGAGCGCGAGGCTCAGAGCATCTCTGGCAGAGCAGGCTATAAAGCTGGAACAGCCACATTTAGCCCGGCCACGTCACAATGGACGTGAAGTTAAGCTAGCGCCACTTTGATGGCTGAGGAACCACATGGCTCCACTGTCTCCGCCGTGTCCTTCCACCGTGTCTGCCCACAGCCTGCACGCGCGCACGGCCCACGCCACGCGAGGCCACGAGCGTGAAAGGACGTCAAGTATCAACAGATAAACGCTGTAGTGCAGGAAAAACACTCACTCTAGTGTCAATGAAACTGTGGAGCGCATTGTCCGGCTCTTACCTCACAGTCGTACAGCTCCGTTAACTGGTCGATAATCCACTCCTCCAGGTTCAGTCTTTTCCTCAGCTCCTTGCGGTCGTATTTGACGGTAACGCGTCCCTGTTTCCTCACGGGAGTCTCCGGTTCTTCCGTGGTGCCGGCCGGTGTCTGAAAATAGACCCGGGGTTGTGGGCTTGTCTCCGGGCTCGTTACAGCAGCCATGTTCGCCTTCAACGAAAATCCTCCGGACGCGTGAAAGTGCGATAGGGAGGCCGAACGGAGAAAAGAGCGCTTTAAACGGAGATAGTTTTTCGCTTTTGTGTTGTCTGAAAAGATCTAAACGCTAACTGTGCTTTCCACGAAGAAAAGCGCTTGACCTGAGGCTGTTCCGAGGCGCTTGGGTTCTGCATACGCGTTTGCGCAAAACAAAAACAGATCCGACGAAACGGGACGATGTGTCGGCTTAGTAGAGTGTGTCCAGGATGCTTTTTGAGGCTAATAAAAGAGGAGGAAGTGGCAGACACAGTGTGAACTCTTCATTCAGTTGTTACAAAGGAAAATCACACGGCTCCCCTGTGCGTCCCCACGAGCTGTGCGTGCGTGCGTGCGTGCGTGCGTGCGCTCAGCCCACGTAGCGCGCTTGGGAAAAAAATACAAGCGGAAAGGAAAAGAACCGAAGCACAATCTCTTGTGTCCACTCGTGTTTGGTTCAGCGGCCCCTCCTCCCTCAGCCGCCTCCAGGAACCCGCTCCGGCCGATCCACAGCAGCACCAGCTCGTGCTCTGGGCACAACGTGGCGCAAAGATAACGGCCATTCAGGGAGGAGAAGGAAGGCCTACTGTCACTTCAGACAAAAAAGTTAGACTCGACAGAATGCACAGATTTTTACAAAGAAGAGAGAAACTTTCATACGTGAAAAGAAGACGTCACCAGACTTTCATTTTACATGTTTTATTTTATTTCATTCATTTGAGATTAATATAAAAGAACGGAGTTTACATTCAATTTGTGTGAATGAAATGGAGCAGAAAGATGTATAAAACAACAAAAACATTTGCAGTTCCAACTTTTTGAATCATAAACAGAGCTATTACATGCAACTTATTTAAGTGACGTACACGAGAGCTGTGCCTGACAACTGCAGTTCTTCTCTTATTTTTGTATTTTTGAATATTTTACATTTCACTTAAACACTTAAATACATTTTCAGGTTTTCTTTGACCATCTCGACTGTTTCATCACTGATGCCTTTGATTGAAATACATTTTTTACAGTGTCATTGTTCTAAGAGTGTGCACTTTATACTTTATATTGTATATTTATTACCATATTTAGAAATTATTTATCCTATTTTTATTGCATGCGCCTATTTCATTCATTCCTGTTCTAAACTGTGTGTTGCAACAGTGGAATTTCCCCATTGTGGGACAAATAAAGGATCTCTTATCTTATCTTATAAATCTGGGTTTTTAAAGACTTTAACTTTACCTCTTAGTAAATCTTTTTTTTTTTTTTTTGGTAGATTAGTTGGTAAGATTTTCCCATTTGCTTTGTTCTTTGTCTTTAAAATATTATATTCTACCTGAAGAAATACTGGCTTTGTCAAATCACTTAACGTAGGTTTCACAAGCTCCCACAAACTTCAACACAACAGGTCAGATTTGGAACAAACACTGAATTATGCAACAAATACAATGCACTCCTGTCAGACTCATGCCATAACTTTAACTGGAACAAATGCAAAGACTGAGTGAAGGACTGGAGTCTTGTTGAGCACATGATGTAATCTGTAAAGACCTGCTCAGACTCACACTTCAGTGCTGCGTCTAAACTCCACAATGTGCCTAATAGTAGTAATAGTAGTTCTTTTGGAACAATAATGATCAGAATTGTCCTTTGTGTGTCAGCTGTAACATTTCCCAGATAAAAGTGAACATGTCCTTCTCTTTGAATGTGTTGAGAAAGACCTTGAGCGCCAAAGTTGCGTCTTTGGGGGTGATCTGTGTCATTCCCTTCAGCTAATCTTGTGTTTTCTCCTCCTCTGGTGTGGTTTATCATTGTTCACTCTGTCATTGCATTTTGGACTCGTGGAGGGAAACATCCTTTTACTTGTGCACATATAAATAAATGACTTGATAAACTGAAAGGGACAGAGCTCCGTTTCAGTTCTTTATTTTTAATCATGTGCAAAGAAAATACACAACAATCTGGTGTCACCAAACTGTTGTTTTTTCTAGACATTTCTCTCACTTGTTGATCCAGTGACAAAGGCCTGGGATTCCTCTAAACTCTGGAGCTCCAGGGTCAAAGCTCGTGTTTTCAGAGCGACAACTGCATCATAAGGACAACTCTCCGACACAAAGGTGCAGAGAAGCTCTTCCTGGTTTCGGTGAGTTTTGTTTGTGTCATTCAGGGAAAAAAGAGAGAACTGACCTTAGTAAAATCATAAGTGATACTGATGTTCAAATGTGGCGTCCTCTGTAGTTATGAAGTGTTCAGGCTGTGCTTTGTAGAATTATGTTTCTTTGTGTCCTATTTATTAAAACAATAGACCAATTCCCAATCATTTTCCCTAAACAACCGTGACACACCAGATTTACTTTCATAATGTGACTGTCTCTCCAGAATGTGACCATTTCTATTAATTGAAACATTCAGAATGATAAAGTCGTTTTTATTATTTTTGAAAACATTAACACAAGAGAAATCTGATCAAGAAAACAAAGACCAGAGTAACGCTCATTTTCTCATTTTCAAAAAACATTTTGTTTTATTTTTGTTTAGTTAGTTTTACAAACTTTTTTCAAAACTTACAAGTGTGAGCAGTCTGAAAAAAAGTTCGATGTGACTGGTTTCATGACATTTCAATAGTTGAAAAAGTCCTAATGATCAGATTTTGCATGAAACATGTCGCTTCACTGGGTTCCTCTTGTCCCTTCAATATATTAAAGGCTAAATTATACCTTTATTCACTTGATTGACTTTTTTAAAGTTAGTTTTCCTTTAGTGTTTTTCAGAAAAAATGTACACAAACCAAATAGTTCCCAATCCAAATATTTATTTAATTCCATGAGCACGTGCTCCGCTGCACTGGTTTTGCTCACTCTGTGTTGAGTCCACATCCTGTAGAGCGTCACGAGGTCAAACACTGTGCTCTGGTGCCCCCTTGTGGATTTGCCCCAATGCATGTCCGTATTTAGCTAGAGTTTGCCATGTTTGTCACAAATAAATATTAATCTGACGCTTTCACTTTACAGCCCTTTGGCATAAAGTTCTGAACCCTGCTGTGACAACACTGTGCACTTAGTGAACAGCCACGGGAAAACCCACTGACCAAGAAAAAACTGTTTGTCTCATAGGTTAGATCGCTTCATTTTCACTTGAAATAAAGGTTTTTCCAGATGGTAATGTTTATGTTTGACCTTGATTTCCAGTTCATGAGGACAGTTTTCTGTGAGGAGCGTGTTTGTGTTTGTGTCTGACATGTCGAGTTGAGATAGATCTGAAGCAGAGGGAGGGGACAGCTCATAGATGAAGATAATGATGATACGACTGCTTTCCAGAACTGTTTGATGGTGGGCAGTGCCAAAAAGTGTGAATGTATGTGTCTGGTGTGTTCTCTGTACAGTGAGTGCAAGTGTCTGATGAAAAACCCATTTCAAACATTCTGTGGCCGGTGTAGTGAGTTCTATGTAGGATTGTATAAGTTGTAAGTTTGTGTTTTTTGTCATGGAGTAAATGTTTTCAAGTATTTGAATGAAGAGTGAAGCCTCGATCCTTTTCCCAGTTGCTCTGTGGGTATGAGGGGGTCTCATTTTGTATATTTTGTACATTTTGGAGAGACGTTTTTTGTTGTGTTGATCTTAATAATATCTTGAATTGGTGGAGGATGAAGTAGGTCGATGTGTTTTGTTTTGAATATTGTTAGTGATAGCTGTAGTTTTTGGTTCTGCAGGAAGTGTCCGGACTCCTGGAGCAAACAGGAGAAGGGAGCCAGTTTATTGTGTTGAAAGATGTGTTCTAAGTGTGCAGTGCCTTTTTCTGGACACGTTGCAAAGTTAATGGATATTTTATTGCTCAGAATGTCGGGGTTATTCCAGATTGGGGTGTGGCCTGACAGAGATATGTTAGTGTTAGTGATTTTATAAAATTTCCACCAGGCTGTCAGAGTCGTTGAAAAGATGTTTTTTGATTGATTGACTGATGAATGGTAGATCTGATATTTGTAATGTGTTGCAAAATAACTGTTCAGTGTCTAACCGTGTATTGTCAAAGTTTTAAGGGTGAATCCATTTTAAAATATATTGTAGTTGGTTAGCGAGTGAGTAATAATAGAGGTTTGGAGCTGTGAGTCCGCCTAATGATTTTGTTTTTTGTAATGTGCTTAGTTTGATACGTGGGGTTTTGTTTGTCCTGTAAAATCTAGTGATTGATGAGTCTAAGGATGAACCAGGAGGTGGGAGGGTGGGTTGGACTCATATTGAAGAGGTAATTGATTTTGACCAAATAGTGAAAATCTATGGGAGGTATGAATGTGTAGAAATGTTAGAATTGTACATAGAGGTACAGAGGTGGCTAGAGTAAGAGTGCCATTACTTCAGATAATGCTGGGTAGTAGCGAGGGTTTAAATACTCCTGGGGAAAGTCCAACAGAGTGCCTGTCTGGGTGATTTATAATTTGAAGTTAATGTAATTGGAAGGACAGAACATCATAAATAATGCACAGATTCTGATTTTCAGAGCCAGAAACACAAATGCTCAATCATCTTGTCAACATTAAGCTCTTGTACCTCATAGACTTACTCGCAGTGAGAAGAAGACCCAAAGTGTGAGTGCAGAGTCTGCAGGGAGTTTGACTCTTCTTCTCTTTATCTGAACACTGGAACACCAGGGCTGTCTCCAAAGCAACTTCCTTATCCGTATCCATCCTCCACCTTGTTGCCCATCGAGGTAAATGCTGTTGGGATTTTGCACGCCACAAAAACCATTTTGTCCATCACTGTTTAAGCATCATTTATCACTGACAGTTGCGCTCATCTTCCTCATTATTTTTGGACTTCCATTCTCTTATTCAATAAGTGTGTTCATGCATCACTGAGAAAGGAAGTTTAACTTATTCTAATTGCAGTTTGTAACCCTGTCCAGGGTGTGCCCCGCCAAAGGCTCACAGTGACTGGGACAATCTCCAGTCACTCACGACCCTAAACAGGAACAAGTGGGAGAAAATGAATGAATAATTGCTATTGGTTGTCTCTTGACTGTCTTCTATTCATTTATGTTGTTAAATGGGGTTCAATTGTGTGTTATTCATCACAGTCATTGTCACATCACATTTGCACCTTCAGTGACCATCGGACAACAGCACTTCCCTTCACTCTGTTGTTTCTATTTTACTGGTTTGTATTTTTGTATTTGAATATTTCTATTCTTATCATTATATGCAGTTGTACTGTATACTTGTTTCTAATCTACAAATGACAGTAGTATTTGACTTCTGTTTTCAGAGCAGGAGTGTGACTCCTCTGATCTCTGTCACCCACACTGCAGTAAAGAGCGTGTGCACCAGCCTCATGCCTCTGACCGGACGTCCTGAGGAGAGTGAGGGGCATTTATCAGAGGTCTGTGTGGGGCTCCTTCCCTACACCTCATTTACACTTTTACTCAAGTGGGAGTACTGTTACACTGTCAAAGATATTACTCAAGTAGGCTGTGGCATCTTTAAGGAATTCAAGATTTGTTTTTTTATCAGCTTGGCCTTGGGACTACACCAAGCTCTGATCTCTTTTTCTTTTTTACAGGATTAGCATAGATTATTTCAATGTACGAAACAAATATGGTGACTCTTAAATTAATTTCTGGTAACTATTGAACAAAAGCAAACTTTCACATTAGAATATACAGGGGTATTCAAAATAAACATTTCAGAATCAGAAAAAGTTAATTTTATTGTCTGCAGGCAATGTGGGACACAGCAACATTTAAACCATTTAAATTTTAAAAAGTTCAAAATATAAAGGAAAGCTCCAGTGCTCGATGGGATGCGGTGTGCTGGGACACTGGACACAGAGTCTAATGCTTTATGAAGACGTTTAAAGCAAAGTTCCTCAAGTTTAAAGGAGACATATTATGCTTTTTATAGTACTTATTGAATTGTATTCAACTAGAACATAAGTGAATGATCATTTTAAATTGGATTCAAATGGACCAGAAGATAGCGGGAGGATTAAGTTGCAACATGTATCACTCAGTCTTCATTTTTAAAATGATAACAACTAAGAACAGGATGTGGGCGGGGATAGGGGGTAGGTTAAAGCACTCTCTGCTGCCACAGTCCAGCGCTTGTTTTGGCTCCTGTTTGCTCCTCCTCCCCTCTTGACAATATAGAAATAACTCAAGCAAGTGTGAGTAAACTACTGATGAGGAAACACCATAGACTGTAGATATCAGTGGACCATGTTAGCATGCTAGCCGCCGCGTTCCAAATAGGAAGCAGCTATGGAGGCGCTCCTGGCTCCATAAAGCCGAGCTGCCATTCACTTTCTATTGGGACACTGGTGCCCTTTACTCTGTAACTGTTTCTGTCAAGCTCACCATCTTGGAACTAAAACGTCTGTTTTGACTCACTCTACATGAATCAGGTGTTTTTTTTTCGTTAGGTTGTTCATAAATCAAGTTATTAGCAATAATAACTGACCAATCAGGTGCTTCCTTTTCCAGGGGCCGTTTTCGCTCGTGTTAGCAACAGGTTTGATTGACAGCTAGCGCCGCACGTTGCCGCCATAGAACTATAATAAAACCTGGAAGATGAATCCAAGATGGCCGTCCTGTTTAT
>CM033619.1:2764653-2780065 GCA_019453435.1 Rhinogobius similis | reverse complement strand
GTTGAGCATGATGTAATCTGTAAAGACCTGCTCAGACTCACACTTCAGTGCTGCGTCTAAACTCCACAATGTGCCTAATAGTAGTAATAGTAGTTCTTTTGGAACAATAATGATCAGAATTGTCCTTTGTGTGTCAGCTGTAACATTTCCCAGATAAAAGTGAACATGTCCTTCTCTTTGAATGTGTTGAGAAAGACCTTGAGCGCCAAAGTTGCGTCTTTGGGGGTGATCTGTGTCATTCCCTTCAGCTAATCTTGTGTTTTCTCCTCCTCTGGTGTGGTTTATCATTGTTCACTCTGTCATTGCATTTTGGACTCGTGGAGGGAAACATCCTTTTACTTGTGCACATATAAATAAATGACTTGATAAACTGAAAGGGACAGAGCTCCGTTTCAGTTCTTTATTTTTAATCATGTGCAAAGAAAATACACAACAATCTGGTGTCACCAAACTGTTCTTTTTTCTAGACATTTCTCTCACTTGTTGATCCAGTGTCAAAGGCCTGGGATTCCTCTAAACTCTGGAGCTCCAGGGTCAAAGCTCGTGTTTTCAGAGCGACAACTGCATCATAAGGACAACTCTTCGACGCAAAGGTCAGAGAACCTCTTCCTGGTTTCGGTGAGTTTTGTTTGTGTCATTCAGGGAAAAAAGAGAGAACTGACCTTGAGTAAAATCATAAGTGATACTGATGTTTAAATGTGGCGTCCTCTGTAGTTATGAAGTGTTCAGGCTGTGCTTTGTCTGTAGAATTATGTTTCTTTGTGTCCTATTTATTAAAACAATAGACCAATTCCCAATCATTTTCCCTATAAACAACTGGGACACACCAGATTTACTTTCATAATGTGACTGTCTCCCCAGAATGTGACCATTTCTATGAATTGAAACATTCAGAATGATAAAGTCGTTTTTATTATTTTTGAAAACATTAACACAAGAGAAATCTGATCAAGAAAACAAAGACCAGAGTGCTCATTTTCTCATTTTCAAAAAACATTTAGTTTTATTTTTGTTTAGTTAGTTTTACAAACTTTTTTCAAAACCTATAAGTGTGAACAATCTGAAAAAAAGTTCGATGTGACTGGTTTCATGACATTTCAATAGTTGAAAAAGTCCTAATGATCAGATTTTGCATGAAACATGTCGCTTCACTGGGTTCCTCTTGTCCCTTCAATATATTAAAGGCTAAATTAGACCTTTATTCACTTGATTGACTTTTTAAAAGTTCGTTTTCCTTTAGTGTTTTTATGAAAAAATGTACACAAACCAAATAGTTCCCAATCCAAATATTTATTTAATTCCATGAGCACGTGCTCCGCTGCACTGGTTTTGCTCACTCTGTGTTGAGTCCACATCCTGTAGAGCGTCACGAGGTCAAACACTGTGCTCTGGTGCCCCCTTGTGGATTTGCCCCAATGCATGTCCGTATTTAGCTAGAGTTTGCCATGTTTGTCACAAATAAATATTAATCTGACGCTTTCACTTTACAGCCCTTTGGCATAAAGTTCTGAACCCTGCTGTGACAACACTGTGCACTTAGTGAACAGCCACGGGAAAACCCACTGACCAAGAAAAAACTGTTTGTCTCATAGGTTAGATCGCTTCATTTTCACTTGAAATAAAGGTTTTTCCAGATGGTAATGTTTATGTTTGACCTTGATTTCCAGTTCATGAGGACAGTTTTCTATGAGGAGCGTTTTTGTGTTTGTGTCTGACATGTCGAGTTGAGATAGATCTGAAGCAGAGGGAGGGGACAGCTCATAGATGAAGATAATGATGATACGACTGCTTTCCAGAACTGTTTGATGGGTGAGCAGTGCCAGAAAGTGTGAATGTATGTGTCTGGTGTGTTCTCTGTACAGTGAGTGCAAGTGTCTGATGAAAAACCCATTTCAAACATTCTGTGATCAGGATTGTATTGTATAAGTTGTAAGTTTGTGTTTTTTGTCATGGAGTAAATGTTTTCAAGTATCTGAGAGAAGAGTGAAGCCTAGATCCTTTTCCCTCCTTTTGCTCTGTGGGTCTGAGGGGGTCTCATTTTGTATATTTTGTATATTTTGGAGACATTTTTTTGTTTTGTTGATCTTGATAATATCTTGAATTGGTGGAGGATGAAGTAGGTCGATGTGTTTTGTTTTGAATATTGTTAGTGATAGCTGTAGTTTTTGGTTCTGCAGGAAGTGTCCAGACTCCTGGAGCAAACAGGAGAAGGGAGCCAGTTTATTGTGTTGAAAGATGTGTTCTAAGTGTGTAATGCCTTTTTCTGGACACGTTGCAAAGTTAATGGATATTTTATTGCTCAGAATGTCGGGGTTATTCCAGATTGGGGTGTGGCCTGACGGAGATATGTTAGTGTTAGTGATTTTATAAAATTTCCACCAGGCTGTCAGAGTCGTTGAAAAGATGTTTTTTGATTGATTGACTGATGAATGGTAGATCTGATATTTGTAATGTGTTGCAAAATAACTGTTCAGTGTCTAACCGTGTATTGTCAAAGTTTTAAGGGTGAATCCATTTTAAAATATATTGTAGTTGGTTAGCGAGTGAGTAATAATAGAGGTTGGGAGCTGTGAGTCCGCCTAATGATTTTTGTTTTTGTAATGTGCTTAGTTTGATACACATTGTGGGGTTTTGTTTGTCCTGTAAAATCTAGTGATTGATGAGTCTAAGGATGAACCAGGAGGTGGGAGGGTGGGTTGGACTCATATTGAAGAGGTAATTGATTTTGACCAAATAGTGAAAATCTATGGGAGGTATGAATGTGTAGAAATGTTAGAATTGTACATAGAGGTACAGAGGTGGCTAGAGTAAGAGTGCCATTACTTCAGATAATGCTGGGTAGTAGCGAGGGTTTAAATACTCCTGGGGAAAGTCCAACAGAGTGCCTGTCTGGGTGATTTATAATTTGTAGTTAATGTCATTGGAAGGACAGAACATCATAAATAATGCACAGATTCTGATTTTCAGAGCCAGAAACACAAATGCTCAAATCATCTTGTCAACATTAAGCTCTTGTACCTCATAGACTTACTACCGCAGTGAGAAGAAGGCCCAAAGTGTGAGTGCAGAGTCTGCAGGGAGTTTGACTCTTCTTCTCTTTATCTGAACACTGGAACACCAGGGCTGTCTCCAAAGCAATTTCTTAATCCGTATCCATCCTCCACCTTGTTGCCCATCGAGGTAAATGCTGTTGGGATTTTGCACGCCACAAAAACCATTTTGTCCATCACTGTTTAAGCATCATTTATCACTGACAGTTGCGCTCATCTTCCGCATTAATTTTGTACTTCCATTCTCTAATACAATAATTGTGTTCATGCATCACTGAGAAAGGAAGTTTAACTTATTCTAATTGCAGTTTGTAACCCTGTCCAGGGTGTGCCCCGCCAAAGGCTCACAGTGACTGGGATAATCTCCAGTCACTCACGACCCTAAACAGGAACAAGCGGGAGAAAATGAATGAATAATTGCTATTGGTTGTCTCTTGACTGTCTTCTATTCATTTATGTTGTTAAATGGGGTTCAATTGTGTGTTATTCATCACAGTCATTGTCACATCACATTTGCACCTTCAGTGACCATCGGACAACAGCACTTCCCTTCACTCTGTTGTTTCTATTTTACTGGTTTGTATTTTTGTATTTGAATATTTCTATTCTTATCATTATATGCAGTTGTACTGTATACTTGTTTCTAATCTACAAATGACAGTAGTATTTGACTTCTGTTTTCAGAGCAGGAGTGTGACTCCTCTGATCTCTGTCACCCACACTGCAGTAAAGAGCGTGTGCACCAGCCTCATGCCTCTGACCGGACGTCC
This sequence comes from Rhinogobius similis, assembly GCA_019453435.1. Taxonomy (NCBI): domain Eukaryota; kingdom Metazoa; phylum Chordata; class Actinopteri; order Gobiiformes; family Gobiidae; genus Rhinogobius; species Rhinogobius similis. The sequence goes on along the minus strand of CM033619.1, from coordinate 2,776,245 downwards.
TGAGGAGAGTGAGGGGCATTTATCAGAGGTGCTGTGTGGGGCTCCTTCCCTACACCTCATTTACACTTTTACTCAGAGTGGGAGTACTGTTACACTGTCAAAGATATTACTCAAGTAGGCTGTGGCATCTTTAAGGAATTCAAGATTTGTTTTTTTATCAGCTTGGCCTTGGGACTACACCAAGCTCTGATCTCTTTTTCTTTTTTACAGGATTAGCATAGATTATTTCAATGTACGAAACAAATATGGTGACTCTTAAATTAATTTCTGGTAACTATTGAACAAAAGCAAACTTTCACATTAGAATATACAGGGGTATTCAAAATAAACATTTCAGAATCAGAAAAAGTTAATTTTATTGTCTGCAGGCAATGTGGGACACAGCAACATTTAAACCATTTAAATTTTAAAAAGTTCAAAATATAAAGGAAAGCTCCAGTGCTCGATGGGATGCGGTTGTGCTGGGACACTGGACACAGAGTCTAATGCTTTATGAAGACGTTTTAAAGCAAAGTTCCTCAAGTTTAAAGGAGACATATTATGCTTTTTATAGTACTTATTGAATTGTATTCAACTAGAACATAAGTGAATGATCATTTTAAATTGGATTCAAATGGACCAGAAGATAGCGGGAGGATTAAGTTGCAACATGTATCACTCAGTCTTCATTTTTAAAATGATAACAACTAAGAACAGGATGTGGGCGGGGATAGGGGGTAGGTTAAAGCACTCTCTGCTGCCACAGTCCAGCGCTTGTTTTGGCTCCTGTTTGCTCCTCCTCCCCTCTTGACAATATAGAAATAACTCAAGCAAGTGTGAGTAAACTACTGATGAGGAAACTTACCATAGACTGTAGATATCAGTGGACCATGTTAGCATGCTAGCCGCCGCGTTCCAAATAGGAAGCAGCTATGGAGGCGCTCCTGGCTCCATAAAGCCGAGCTGCCATTCACTTTCTATTGGGACACTGGTGCCCTTTACTCTGTAACTGTTTCTGCTAAGCTCACCATCTTGGAACTAAAACGTCTGTTTTGACTCACTCTACATGAATCAGGTGTTTTTTTTTTCGTTAGGTTGTTCATAAATCAAGTTATTAGCAATAATAACTGACCAATCAGGTGCTTCCTTTTCCAGGGCCGTTTTTAGCTCGTGTTAGCAACAGGTTTGATTGACAGCTAAGCGCCACGCGCGTTGCCGCCGTCTCCTCTCACCAGGCGGATACCCGTTAGCAAACCCGGCGCTCCCTGATTAGTCCGTGTGGTTGCCACGATGACGCACCCCGGATTTCCAACATGGAGTCTGGCCCGCTTTGGCCAGCCATAACTGCAGCGCGATGGGCTTCATTTGGCTGGAGGCAAACGCTATGGGTGACGTCACAATCCCTTAGTCCACTGATATCTACAGTCTATGGGAAACACTGTTGTAACAAGGCTAAATGCTTTGGATTAAACAGCATGTATCTTTAATACTTGGTGGTCTTTGTTATTAAGTGGTTTGGCACATGGAGAGTATCACCAACACTGACTAACGCTGAGTTTGTGTCATTGAGATCAGCCCAAACAGAGACAAGATACAGAAGTGGGTGCAGTAGTTTTCTAACTTTTACTTCAACTTGAGTAACATTTAGTTTGTATGTTTTGTATATTGACAGTAACTGTTCAGGTATGATAAAGACGATGACAGCCATAAGCCGTATGATGCTCCATGTTTATCCTTCAAAGGTCACATATTCTTCTACAGTGACATTTATGAGCTTTTAATCATGTTCTAACAATGTTCATCATCAAAAACATACCTAGAATTGCATTCATCATTCAGCTTCATTCACGCCATTTTGAAGAATCCTGGTTTGAACATCCGCTCCTCTCTGACCGTCACAAACACTCCCTGCTGAACTCCCTCGATTGCTGAAGTTTTTTCAGATTTTCTACATCACTTTTCCGAGAATCCTTTAGTTCTTAATTCATTGTCTTAAGTCCTTAAATCATCAGTATTATGCATTGCAAATTCATGGCAGATTTAATACTCAAGAGCGGGTTTAAAGGCTAATAACAATATGCATAATATGTTTTCCTTTAAAACACAATTAGACAGTTTGGATAGTTATGAATAGTTACTCCTGAGGTTTTTAAGAGCCACAATGAGCTATGGATATGACCCTGGGAAATGAGTAGACGTAATTCATTTTGACTGCAGTACGCAGAGATCAGTGTGACATTGGTTTGAATCACTTTCTGTTGTGAGTCAATGTCCACCAGGTGTAAAGGGTGCGTGCTTCACACTTGTACTTGCACTTGTACTTGTTTGGTCCTGTTTGAGCCCTGTTTAAATCTGATATACTCGGTTTGGTTTGATTTAGACATGGTTTAGCTCTGATTTAGCCCAGGTTTAGGTTCATAGTTATCCCCAATTTGAATGTAGTGTGTGTCCCAGTGTGATCGCCCCTAAATACTGTGCAGGACAACCACAAAAGGGTTGGTCACCAGCTTTGCCCGGCTGAGCTCCACACAGTGGTGAGATCAGATACTCACACGTCACAGAGCTGTGGTGCCGCTGAACAAACACTAGATGTCAGGGCAGGATCACTTCACATCTCAGTACCAATGGGAAAAAATGCAACTAAATCTAATGTTTGCTCAGTATAAACACACAAGTGTCCACAGCGTGGCGCTGAATGAAAAGAAGTGACGCAAACCGGGAGTGAGAGCCTTTAAATGTACCGCCAGGTGCCCTAAACCTAACCATAATGTCATAATCAATAATCGACACCATTTAACCCTCGTGCTCTCTTCTTTTGAGCAACGCACATAGCGGGATAGTATACTAATGGTTTTAAGAATTTATAACAAAAAAGCAACTATTTTGAATTTGTGTTACTGTTTTTGTGTTACTCAAAATAGTAAGTCTATTTGAGCTTAACTAAACATGAAACAGCGTGTTTGTGGCTCAATATTTCTGTGAAACCAAGTGTTTGTCATACCCTCTGTTATGAACAAATCATGTGAAATACAATTGTGCACGTGTTAAAGCAGGCTCTGACGTCACTCATCACTATTTCAATTCATTTGGTGATATTCTGAGTGACGTTATTTCCAGTTTGTTAGTTGAACCTTTTAGAGGTTAAACATGAAGGTGAAGGAGCTCAGTCTCTCGCTGCGACGTGACGTAAAACTCGAGATTCTATGACCGAGGTCGCTTTACTCTGAGTGAGTTTACTCTGAGTGAGTTTACTCTGAGCGAGTTATCTGATCACCGTCTGCAGCGCCCTGTCAGAGGAGTCAGGCCCTTTCTATTAGGCCTGTGTGTGTGTGCGTGTGTGTGCGTGTGTGTGTGTGTGTGTGCGTGTGCGTGTGTGTGTGTGTGTGTGCGTGTGTGTGTGAGTGTGTGTGTGTGTGTGCGTGTGTGCGTGTGTGTGTGCGTGTGTGTGTGTGTGTGTGTGTACTGTGCGTGTGTGTGTGTTTGTACTTACTACATTGTGAGGACCGGTGTAAGTTTTTAACCAACATTGTGAGGACACTTTGGGGAAGTGAGGACATTTTGCCCGGTCCTCACTTTGTCCCTCGTTAAATCACCTCTAAATACCTTCTAGAACCTCCTGTGATTTTCACCAAAAGTCCTCATTTTGGGTCAATGTCAAGAATTTTTCATGAATTTCACACACTTTTGCACTCTTACGCCCCTTGTGGACAAAAATGGGTACTGCGCCTTAAGTTTGGCACCCTGACCCCACCTATGGACACAATGGGTACTGCACCCAAAGTTTCTGCCAACTGTGGATGTTTTAGGCTTAACCTTGTGCTATTTTGAAGGATAACATTTGAAAAAGAGGAAAAACATTAATATATATATATTTCTGAGAATATAGCACAGATTTCTGGTATTAATATATTTTCTAAAATGTAAACAAAAGGTAATTACAACTCATAGAAAAAAGCAAGACAATTTATTAAATGTTAGTATCCATTTATGAAAGACTACGAAAGACTAAAGACTATGGGACTTTGTAAATGTCCTGCATTTGACCCAGGTGTGGGGGGGTTAGCAGGAGGTCGCCTCTGATTCTTTGGTGGCGCAAAGTATTACAAATACATTTGGATGACTATGCAGTTTCTTTAATGCCGGCAGTATTATCTCGTGCTAGTCCCTCACTCGTGAACAGATATTTGAACTCCTCCACTTAAAGGTAAGGTATAACACTTAAATACTTATGTTACACAAGAACATTGTAATTACCTGTGTTGGTTATATTGTTTTGGAATGAGAAAAAGACCTCTCCTTTTGAAACAGAAGTATTTACAGATATTGTTTTTTTTACAAGGATCCACCTTCTCCATGTTAAAAATTTAAGAAAATAAAATTGTAGCCCGTTTGTCACACTAAACGTCTGATATAGCATTGGTAACAATGGCATAATAGTTCAGTAAGATTTAGGCTTTAGGAGTGCAGTGAGCAAAGGAGACTGAAACGATGTTGAGTTTTTGCAGGGATCATATATTGAGTCAACAATGACAAACACTGGACAATTCAGGGTTACGTCAGAAAAATGTACATTCAATACTTCACAAAGTAAATTCGATAATCCATACAAAGGTGCAATAAGCTCAAAAGTTAAACTTTCTGAGTGTATATCACAAACACAAAACAGTTTATATATTCATCATTATATTTATGAGGTGTGAGGGAGGGACAGGTGCAGAGTGTGAGCAGCAGAACGACATGGACAGGTCAAAAGAGTAAAGGCGGCTACAGGAGCCTCCTACCGGCCGACCAGAGGGTCTGGAGAGCTGGACCAGAGCAGAGGGTCTGGAGTCAGAGCTGGACCAGAGCAGAGGGTCTGGAGTCAGAGCTGGACCAGAGCAGAGGGTCTGGAGTCAGAGCTGGACCAGAGCAGAGGGTCTGGAGTCAGAGCTGGACCAGAGCAGAGGGTCTGGAGTCACAGCTGGACCAGAGCAGAGGGTCTGGAGAGCTGGACCAGAGCAGAGGGTCTGGAGAGCTGGACCAGAGCAGAGGGTCTGGAGAGCTGGACCAGAGCAGAGGGTCTGGAGAGCTGGACCAGAGCAAAGGGTCTGGAGTCAGAGCTGGACCAGAGCAGAGGGTCTGGAGAGCTTGGATCAGGTCCTGGCTTGCGATCCGACTTGGCCTGAATGAAAACAGATATCAATCATGAATCATAGAAATAAATAATACAAATTGTTCATAATGTTATAACATTAGCTTAGCATTAGCAGCACTAGTTGCTAATTTTAAATGAAATGAAGTGCAATGAACTGCATTGAAATCAATAGCTTCAAACGATTGTTACGTTTTGGGTCTTGACAGACAAACCGCAACCAAACGTCAATTTAGAAAAATAAGTTGAAGAAGAATCAACAGAAATTTTACTCCATTTGGTTAAATACATTTTGAGAAAAATAGCATTAAAGTCTGTCTCATGTTGACCCATTAAAACACTTAGATAATGGAATAAATGAAAATATACATTCTTTTTTAATGGTGCCTTTGTTATAAGATTTTTTTTAAATGCTGATTTATTTTGAAATATGATCTGATTCATTGACTCTTGACAATTACTTATTTAAATAAAAACACATTTAGGCCAGAGCTGAAACCCGCCTGAGCACCTGCCAGCGCCTGCACCTGCCACGTGATCACGCCCCTGTCAGGAGCACACCTGCCGCATAAATCCATCAGGCGCAAACCTGCCACATTATCACGCCTGTCAGGTGCGCACCTGCCACATTATCACGCCCCTGTCAGGCGCGCACCTGTCCCTCCCTCCAGCCTGTTATGTTTTGGAGCTGTGTTACGTCACACATGTTCAGCCTCATTTGTTTGATTCACTTCATTGCCAGGGCGTCACCTGTCAGTCTGACACAGGCAGGTGCCTCCGCTTTGGCCGAGTTTAATTCAGTTCAAGATCCCAAAGTTGTGCTGCTAACCGCGGCTAACTGTGAGCTAACCCTAACCCTAGAAACACATGATCTAGTGCCTTCCTCAAATCTTTTCCTGCCCCCTGATCCTGCCCCTGTCAGTCCCTGCCTGCCCCTGTCAGTCCCTGTCATTCCGCTCAGCTCTGAGCAAACGTCAGGTTCATGTAACTTAAAATTTTACTTTTGAAATTGAACATCAATGGAACAAAAGATGCATTTGTGGATCATTAGTGACAACGTGATCTCTTACCTGAAGGTCTGATGGATCCACGGTCCTGGTCCTGCCACTGGTCCTGCCTCTGGGGCTGAGCCGCAGTGAGAAGCGTAAACGGAGTCTTAAACCCCACAGTGTAGATCTGATGTGGGGGAGGGGCGGTTTCTCAAACTCACTCAAACTGACTTAAATCTCATGTTTTAGTTCCAGATTATCGGACAGAGATAAAATATCAATGTCACATTATCCATATGCCGTACATATTATCTAAATATGCATGTTTTGTGAAAAAATATTTTCACTATTTATTTTAATACAATCACAGTAAAAACAAAAATCAAACAACAACAAAAATCAGATGTAGATATATAATATATATTTCTTTTTTTCTTTTTCTTTTATTATTTGCTTTAAATAAAATCCCGTGCAGAGTTGAGCAGAGTTGAGCAGAGCGCTGAGTGCAGTCCTCACAGAGAGGTGAGGGAGGGGCTGTGTGGGGGAGGGGATGCTCAATCAGGCACCTGTCTGCGCCTGCCAGCGCCTGCCAGCGCCTGCCATGTGCGACACACAGCGCTGGCTCCGGAGATATCACAAACTCAAAGAACACCACCGGAAATGTGAAGAACGGTTTGACATGGAGTCCACGCGCCAGAGCGAGCCCCTAACCCCAGCCCCGAGCCCCGAACCCCGGGCCCCGAGCCCCGAACCCCGGACCCTCCCGCTGCAGGTGAGGCTTAGGCTAAAGTCACCATTTGACTTTTGCCGTTCACGTTCTGTCGTTCATCACGCGTTTGTGCTACAGCAGAGACCGCGTGCGTTAGCGCCAGCCACGTTAGCATGAGCCGCGTTAGCGTCGCATTAGCATCGCATTAGCATGAGCTAACGAGCCTCCAGAGCCGGACAGGAGACAGGGAGGGGCCCGCGGTGATCACGGACCGGAGGAGAAGGTTTTATGAGTCACAGTCCGTGTTCATGTCACGTATTTACACGCAGTTTGTGGAAATAAAAAGTAGAAGTTATAATAAATATGACCAAAGCTTAACTTATTACCCTTTGTTCTAAAGTAATATTCTAGTGATTAGTAACCTAGGAAAGTAGGATAAAATGAAAGACTACTGTATGCTTCAGTTCACGGGCTTGATTTGAAACAACAGGACATCACATTGTAGAGATCAGTGCATTGTATGTGGAGTAACATGAACACGTTAAAACATACATAAGAACAGAATTGCAGAATTTGCCAATAGAAATTGAATCTAGTGTTAGACGGTGAATCTTGTGCAAATTGAGATGGTGACAGCTCATTGCATTTATTATAACTGTTCAGATTCCATTATTATTCATGTTCATTACAAAGTGCAGGGTTGTATGAACTTAAGTTAGTGTTTATTATATCTCCATAGAATAACTACAACACTTTAAGTAAAACTTCGTAACTGTATCTCAACAATATAAATAAATCAGTAGATCATTTTGGTCCCTGTAACTGTGGTATGAAATTTTAATAATTTCAACATCGTTCCACTTGCTGTGGTTTAAACTGGGTCATTCTTTTCTACTTTAACAGTTAATCTGTGTTAACTGTTGTTTTTCCTGCTGCCCGTCTGTGAAGGTGAACATCCACTGCTCGTCTGGTGAACATCATAAAGACACCACCTCATCCAGTGATGAACCCTCCACAACACCATCAGCCAGAGGAACACGGGGTCCTGTCAACCCCCTCCCATCATCTGTGCCATCCCTCAGTGAAGATGACTCTCTGTTGTCTAGTCACAGTGGATCGGATGAAGAATACCATCCTCCAGCAGCATCATCCTCATCATCTTCAAGTGAAAGTGAGTTGCTCACAGACGAGTCGACAAGACACGGTGTTCCAGAGAAGCATGACTGTGCCTCATCGTCCAGACAAACAGAGATCAAAACAGCTAAGAGCAAAAAGGACAAGAAACAGTCAGAAGCTAAAAACAAAAAAGCTAAAGGGCATTCACACCAGCTAGGTAAGACTTTAAAAGAGTGCCAAGATGGCACACAGTTGTCAGAGATTACAATTAAAACAAGCAACAAAAAGGATGGAGCTCGTGCCTGGGACAAAGCCCATTATTGTGTCTATTGTAAAGCCCAATTTAAAAATAGCCAGACATCTACAAAGAAAACACGGTGATGAAAAAGATGTTGCCCGTGCGTTTAGCTTTCCACTCTTCTCTAAAGAAAGAAAAAGTCTTTTGGAAGCTCTTCGTAACAAGGGAGACTGGCAGCATAACCTTGCCGTCTTGGAAGAAGGAAGTGGTGAGATAGTAACCTGGAGACGGCCCACTCAGAAGGTAGACGTGAAGAACTACTTACCATGTCAACACTGTTACGCCATGTTTGTGAGGACTGAACTCTGGAGACACCAAAAGACGTGTAGAGAACAGAGAGGGGAAAGGGCTAAAGGTAAAAGAGCAAGAGTCCAAAAATCTTCCTCCCGACTCATTCCTGTGACAGATTCATCAGAGGGAGTTAAAATGATCATCCATTCAATGCAGCAAGATCATGTGACGTCGCATATTAGAAGTGATGAGATGATTTGCACATATGGAGATGCATTATTCGCCAAAAAGGGCCGTGAACAGTCTCAGCACAGATACATAGCACAAAAACTGAGGGAACTGGGGCGGTTTGTGTTGGCCGCCAAAGAGATCGATAAGAGTGTCAGAAGTCTTTGTCACATTTGTGATCCTGCACAGTTTCAGCTGGCGATTAAAGCTGCCAGAACAGTGTCAAACTATAACTCGAGTAGTAGTGAATATGGAAAACCCTCTACAGCAGTTAAAATAGGCTTTTCTCTTAAAGGCGCAACAGAGGCCTGGATTGGCCGCTGTTTGATAACCTGTGATAGTCTCAGTGAGAAAAAAGCCGAAATTTAAGGAGCTGCTGGATTCCTCCTGGTCCAACTATGTGTCGGCAAACGCTCACAGCACCATAGAGCAACGGAAGTGGGGCAAAGAGGACAGCATACCTTTGACTGAGGATGTGGTGACTTTGCAGAACTATCTGAAGAAAGTCGAGGATGAGGCAAAGGCAGAGTTAACAGTGCGTGTGACTCCTACAGCATACAAAAAGTTAAGTGAGAGCCTTCTCGCACAAATAATAGTGTTTAATAAAAGCGTGAAGGAGAAGCGTCCCGTTTGACCCTGGAAACGTGCCAAACAATGGACACTGGCCCTTTGAATAAGGACATTTATGAAACCTTATCCCCGTGGAACAGCAGCTGAGCCACAGGTTGACTCGTTTGGTGACACGTGGAAAGAGAGGAAGAAAAGTCCCATTCTACTTCTGGAGGGCACCAAAGCGTCTCTTGATTTCCTGATTGAAAAGCGTAGGCAAGCTGGTGTAGTTGACGAGAACCCTTATGTGTTTGCGAGGCCCGGGACAACAACCAATATTCGAGGATGTGACTGTCTCAGGAAATTTGCAGAGGAGAGCAAGGCCAAACACCCAGAGCTGCTGAGGTCAACCAAGTTAAGGAAGCATGTGGCCACCTTATGTCAGCTTCTGGACCTCGACAATCAGGAACTTGAACAAGTTGCTCGTTTTATGGGACACGATATCCGAGTCCACTGTGACTATTATCGACAGACGGACAAAACTTTTCAGGTGGCCAAGATTGGCAAACTTCTGTTTGCAATGGAGCACGGAGCACAGTCACTGAAAGGGAAGAGTCTGAAGACGCTGGACTCTGTGATCAGAGGTATGTCAAACCAAACCTTTCAGATTTGTGCAGGTTCTATGTGTGTGGATCTGACACCACTATCTTTGTCACTCTGTATCTGTCCTTCTTCAGATCTATTTATGCATATTTATGAATAATTTAATGTTTTTGTAAAACTAAACTTCCCCCTTGTGAACGTTTGACAGGTAGACGTCCTGCAGCCCCCACGAGCACCAGAGGGGACCCTTCAGACGGACGACTGGAACCTCATGATGGTGAGGAATCAAACTAACACAGTGTTCTCCATAAAGAAGTATGAAAAATAATGATGACACTACTATCTATCTACATTAACTTGTGAGTGGGAGGACATCTCAGGTCAACGAGCTTATAGCTATTTACAACTGTAATAATAGAAGAAACTCACAAGTTAATTATTACAAGACGACAGAATGAAGTATATAATATGTACATGTTTCTAACGTTGGCTCCTTCCTCAGGAGAAGAACAAATGTCATCTGTTCAGAGACCAAAGAAGACCATCACAAAGAGCTGCCCTGATGAAGATCACGATTATGATGCCGGTAATTCCAGGCAATATTCACGTAACGTAGAGCCTTCAGTCTGAGCTCAGCGTGTTCATGGTCTGAATGTTAACTTTCCCAGACTGGGAGGGGCCAGTGTCACCTGCAGCCACTTCAACTCCAGCTCAGAGATGGGAGGAGGAGGAGGAGGAGGAGGATGGCAGAGGTAGGTCTATAACTATTACATGATACAGATGTACGCTCTTTGACCCAATTAAAATGAGCTCTTCTATAGATGAAGAGGAGTCTGTGAGAAGAACACCTGAAGAGGGAATCCCAAACCAAAGACACGAGGATGAAGGTCTGGAGAAGTCTTCAGCTCAAGGGACTGTTCTGAATCCAAGCTTAGTGTTTATGAGGCTTCTGTCATTTTTCACAGACAAACAAGAGCCTCACTCAACTTCAGCCGTGACACAAACTGAAGATGATGAAGACCGAGGTGAGCCTTAGCTTTAGAAACACAACAACACAAGAGCTTAACTCCATTTGAGACATTATTATGCAGCGTGACCTTGTATTTAAATCCAAAGTACAGCTACTAATCACTGTTTCCACCACACCAGCTCCAACTTTAGTCTGTTCCTCCATCGCTCCATCAGCTTCAGGAGACACATTTAATATTCAACATTAGAATGTAAAATCTGAACACTCAACTGAAGCTCAAAGGAGACTCATGGACTTCTGCTCTTCACCTGTTTTCAGACTCAGATGATTTTTGTAGATGTATAAATCTAACAGTAGGCCTTTGTCTAAGATAGTCTTTAAGAAACGAACTTTAGAATTAATAACATAATTTTCTAAGAATTTCCTGAGAATTTAGGACCGTGTGTAAATCTCTTTATGTGAAACATGTATTCAGTTCAGGGTGTTTTTAATGCAAGTCAGATTTAATAATAAAAAAAGGGAATGATCCTACTCAAATAATAAAGACAAATGTCAAACTTGACAAACTGAAAACTATCCTTTTAATGTTTTAAGCTTGTTTTGGAATAAACCTGAAAATATACAAGTTCTGTTTCATGCTTTGGATCTACCATTTCTTCTGCTCATCTCTGACATGAGAACACTGTCTGCTTCCCTTTGTCTATTTTAACATTCTGCTGTTCTTTCAGGTGAAGAGCAGCTGTCCATGGACACAAAGAGGGCCTTTAAGAGGCCAAAGAAGACTGCAGT
>CM033619.1:2684653-2759653 GCA_019453435.1 Rhinogobius similis | reverse complement strand
GATTATATTTGAGTTATTTTTGACTTTTGTCCTTTGAACCCAGTTTAGACCCAAATCCATTGAAGACTTTCTAAGTGTCTTAATCTAAAGGTCTGCTCTGACCTGACGATGGGCCACACAAATCTGAACCCTTCAACACTTCACTCCATCAGTATTCACTTCAGATCTTATCATATCTTTATTTTCAAATGATTTCAAATTGATGAATCTACTGAAATGACTCTTAAACACTGGGATCATGGATCTATGAAGTTGTTGCTGCCCTGTCTGGAATGTTCTGCAGTGTGGCATTAAACACAGCAGACAAGAGTCAAGCAGGTGACAGCAGGCCAAGTTACAGGTCAGCTCAGTGGAGAGGCGACACAGCTCACAGTAAAAATGTGAGGTATTTTTTAACAAATAAAAAGCATTTCATTGAATAAAGGCAACATGAGGGTTTAATGCCCTACAGTGGAACATTCCTGGCAAAGCAATAAAATCCCTGTCAGAAAAGTTGCAGTGTGTCTTTAAACACGTACTTTATTCAAACGTGAAAAACACAAGTAGTTCATGTCAGAGTCACATGTATGGCTCACTTTCCCACATCCCACATACTCTCCTCCACGACTTCAGCACTTTTCACCAATCTCTGAACCAGAGCAAACATTAGCATGCTAACAAGGCACTTCCTGGTTATTGTAGAATAACACGCTCCATGTAGAGAAAATGATATGGTCTCATTCGAACCTGAAAATCTGAGATGGAGCAACACATGTTTTACTTTCAGACATGCAAACATCAGGCACATCAACTACTTCTGCTTTTCAAGCTTCAAAACAGTAAAAATGAGGTACATTCCCTTCAATGAAACTGAACTAGTCAAAACAACTCAAAGGACAAATATGATGCATTATTTGTGCCTTTAAACAGGCTCTTGAGTATCTATACTTTGTCATCTCATGCTTTAGAACAAGTTTGTTTTTTTTAAATATACAACAAAATGAACATCTGTATCTCTGCTGTTTCCCAGAGCACTAATGGAGTTTTGGAACCATCGACTGGCTGTAGAGGTTAAAGATAAACTAGAACAGCCATTCCACAACTCTTGACAACTCAACGATCCATTGGGGCCCCCCAATAATAATTTGCTCTATATTCTAAATAATATGCAGTGTTTTTCCTTTTACATTTACAAATAAAATACAAATACTAATGGTTCCAAGAGTGTCTGCTGCAGACCTTAATCCAGAGTCGCCAGCCCCGCAGACCTTAACTAGGAGGCGCCTTAACCCACAGGTCCAGAAGTATGTTGCTCGGACGAAAATAATAATTTTTAAAAAAGGTTACGCCGCAATATTACTTTTTACTAACCTAAGTAAGAGGTTAGTAAAAATATGTTAAAAAACCATCAGAAAACATTCAAACTGAATGAAAGATTGACAGTTTATGGAAACATTGAAAGCACTGCAAATCAAAATATTGAACATTATAATCAGAAAAAAAAAATTAAAAACTTGAAAGAAAGATCACATGCATCACTCATTCATCTCATTACATTCATAAAAAACAAAGCCCCTCCCTCCACCACACAAACAAATACGATTTTAAAAAGCTCCAGCTCCTCCTCGTGTTCTTCATCGTCAGATTCCAGTCTCCATCATTACTGACGATGGATCTATTTCTACAAATTCATGTTAAATTTGCGATTAACAGTAAACTTCAGCCCTAGTTTTTCATAACATGTGACTTAAAACTCCACTTCAACGCCATTTACACTTTATTTAAAAAACACTTGACGTTATAATACAAGTTTGATTCAAACACATACAATTAGAAACGATAACATAAAGAGCGTGTGGTGATGTAAGATCTAAATAAACACTTCACAGCACGAGACAAATTCTAATCATCACATTTTGTTCAGATTAATCAGCGGAGAGACTAATATTTCATTTAATTTCTACCTAGTTATAAAGTAACAAGAAGAGGAATGACTGAATATGATGCCGTGCCTGTTGATATTAGTTATTTTTGACACATCCGGGCTCTGGTAGGGCCTCTGGGTTAAGGTACGGGTCACGTGGGCGCCTCCTGGTTAAGGTCTGCGGAGAGGCGACTCTGGATTAAGGTCTGCAGCCAGACGCCTCTCAATGGTTTCATACTGATTTAAAGTAGTGAATTTAAACAAATAAATGATGAAAAGGTGTTTTTAACATCAATTTTGTTAATGCTTGTTGTGTGGACAACCTTTCGGGGCCCCCCTGCATTATCTCTGAGGCCCCTCAAGGGGCCCCCGGACCCCATTGGGAACCACTGAGCTAGACATTTCCCCAGGAAATGCCAGCCACCAGTGTTGGGTATGTTACTTTGAAAGGGAAATTAGACACACATCAGTATTTAAATTTTTTTTTTTTTTTTTATGTAAACTTACGTTACTTATTCACCGCCTCAAAAAATGAACTAAGTTAGATCACTTTGGGATTACTTAAGTGTATAAATTAAGTATGTGCTTTCACGTTTTATTAATGACAATGAAACAGGTAAAGAGGTAAACAACAAATAAATAGTTGAAAGTGTCTCCAATAGAAATGCTTGACATGCTGCTACGAGCTGCTGACCTCTGACCCTCAGGTGTTTTACTCACAGCAGTCAGGTCTGTGGGTTTTTACTTTAAGTACATTGTGCTCTTTGTTTTGACTGTTTCCTGCATAAGACGGTTGCTCTTTGTGAACTGAACTGTAATTTAATAATGTATTTTTAAAGTAATTTTTTACAACATTAAGTTACTAAAATGGTATTTAAATTACAGCACAACAAGTCTGATGATGATATATGGACTAATAAACTCTACAGAAGATTCATCCAGAAAATGTCACAGCATGAATGAAGCTAAATGCAGCTCCAGATGTGTTACGGAACGAATATGGTTAAAAGCTCAAAAAAGTCAATTTAGCATAATATGTGTCCTTTAAAGTTAAACCAGCCTCGCATGAGAAGCCTGGTGGTGTTTCCATGGAGACAGACAGTTTGGAACATTCTCAATGGCAATATTTGAGTTTTATGCCGTTCTTTGGAGCATAGACCCCGTGTCTATACATAGGGTTCAATGCTGACTCGATGAGTCACTACAGCCTGGGTGGGACTCTTCTGTATAAATCACATTTACAGGAGGTCATTGTTAAAAGTCACTGTTGAATGTGTAAGAACAAAATAAAGTAACAGTTTGATATATTTGAATGTGCGGATCAGCTTCGCCATTCATTTGTAGGTGAAGGAACAACATCAAGATCAGAGGAATAACATCTCCATGGAGACGAACAAGTGACAGATCCTTCACCAGGTCAGGTTTGTGAAGAGGCAAGCCTGCTGACAATGAGGATGCAAGTTTTTAAAGTATTTTTTATGTGCAGTAAAAGCATCCACAATGAAATAAATGCTTTAAATTTAATTTATTTGGTTAAAGTTAGGCTTAAATCTTTCATGGTGGGGTTTTAAACATATCAAAAGAGTTTAGGGCTATTTAAGAGACACTGGAGCATCCTGTCCAACTGCTGAATACTTAAAGTATCTGTCGCTGTGTGGGTCAAATAACACTGTCTGGACTCCTGTAATTAGAGATGGTTCCCATACAGCTTCATTCATTATCATTAGAGGATTTATTTAAGCATTTTTCAGCAATTAATATACTGTGTTTGTTCACCAATTTATACATATTTTATTATATTTTGTCACCATTCTGAACTTAAAATGAGTTGGCCAATTATTTATAATTCCAGAACAGTTACTCTTTCATTTGGTGGTATTCAGAATACATTTATAAAATCAATGGAATACGTGGCGGTACTTCATCCGGTGACTTAAGTTTTAAACTGCGCACCATTAGTGAGACAAATACAAAGCATCGCATTGTAATGAGCTGGGGTGGGTGCAGTGAAGGGTGGGTGCAGTGAAGGGTGCAGTGAAGGGTGGGTGCAGTGAAAGGTGGGTGCAGTGAAGGGTGCAGTGTGGGGTGGGTGCAGTGAAGGGTGGGTGCAGTGAAGGGTGGGTGCAGTGAAGGGTGGGTGCAGTGCAGTGCAGTGATGGGTGGGTGCAGTGAAGGGTGGGTGCAGTGCAGTGCAGTGATGGGTGGGTGCAGTGAAGGGTGGGTGCAGTGAAGGGTGGGTGCAGTGCAGTGCAGTGATGGGTGGGTGCAGTGAGGGGTGGGTGCAGTGAGGGGTGGGTGCAGTGAAGGGTGGGTGCAGTGAAGGGTGGGTGCAGTGAGGGGTGGGTGCAGTGAGGGGTGGGTGCAGTGAGGGGTGGGTGCAGTGAAGGGTGGGTGCAGTGAGGGGTGGGTGCAGTGAAGGGTGGGTGCAGTGAAGGGTGGGTGCAGTGAGGGGTGGGTGCAGTGAGGGGTGGGTGCAGTGAAGGGTGGGTGCAGTGAGGGGTGGGTGCAGTGAGGGGTGGGTGCAATGAGGGGTGGGTGCAGTGACGGGTGGGTGCAGTGAGGGGTGGGTGCAGTGAAGGGTGCAGTGAGGGGTGGGTGCAGTGAGGGGTGGGTGTAGTGAAGGGTGGGTGTAGTGAAGGGTGGGTGCAGTGAGGGGTGGGTGCAGTGAAGGGTGGGTGCAGTGAAGGGTGGGTGCAGTGAAGGGTGGGTGCAGTGAGGGGTGGGTGCAGTGAGGGGTGGGTGCAGTGAAGGGTGGGTGCAGTGGGTGCAGTGAAGGGTGGGTGCAGTGAGGGGTGGGTGCAGTGAAGGGTGGGTGCAGTGAGGGGTGGGTGCAGTGAGGGGTGGGTGCAGTGAGGGGTGGGTGCAGTGAGGGGTGGGTGCAGTGAGGGGTGGGTGCAGTGAGGGGTGGGTGCAGTGCAGTGAAGTGATGGGGGCCTTGTGGGTGCAGTGATGGGGGCAGTGAAGTGATGAAGAGTCTATGTGGAGATGGAGGTAAATCAGGAGTTCCAAAACCTTTCAAGCTGGCCCCCAAAATGGCCATGCCTCCGACCCAGGACCAGGTTTAACATGTGGTTTATTGTCGTATAACTTAATTTCACTCAAATATATTGTTTTATCATTTTTAAACAGTTTAGTTTTCATTGTCTGGTTGAAATCTTGCGCCCAGCCCAGGGCCATCACCGCCACTTTGGGAAACCCTGGTGGAAATCACAACATGAAGCCACAGATCAGGGGCCGGGTTGGGGATTCACACCTCAGCTGCACATGACGCGGTCAGTGCAGTTACCATGGCAACATCTTTAATGAATGATTCTAGTCCCTCTCTCTCTGCCGTGAAAATAGTGTAAACTTAGACTTTTGAAGCCCACAATTGTTATCACACATGAGCTTTTGTTTTTATTTGAACAGACTGTTCCAAGCATTAAAGGGGCTGTACCTGAACAACAGAACTAGTTCACGAATCTGAATTTTTGCATATGTTAAAAAAAAATCTGTTTTTTTTTCTGAGAAGAAACAGCCCCTTTAAATTCATCTTTTTTTTCTTGAATTACAATGGTACAAAAATAACACTGATTATTTCAAATGAGCACTGGATTAGATTAGAATAGCCTTTATTGTCTCTGTAGGGACATTTGTCCTTTGACAATGTCGCTGGAGCGACCTGTAAGGAGCAGTGGGTGCTGCCTGAAGACCCATCTCCAGATCTTGAGCTTTAGTCTTAGTCAGGGCTTCCTTTGCAGGAGGATTTTTACCTACTGAACATGTTTTGGGTTGACGAGAAAAACAAGAGCCTCGGGGAAACCCACCCAGACACTGGAGAAACCTGCAAACTCCACAGTAAGTTGAACTCTACAACACATACGGGCTAATGATCCACGCAGCAAACCTTGAGCTCTGTTTTAATTGAGATTGTTTAGAGGTAGAGCGTCAATTTAGTGTCCGCCTCTGTAACTTTTAACCAGTCAGAGCCTTGGGTTTGTACTGCGCCATCCTACAAAAACATAAAGAGCGATACTTGTCTGATACTTGCACAGTATATTTGTGAGGCACAACAGCTCCAAGTTGTAGCTTTTGCATTGGCCTACACATCTTTTCTTTCTTATACATGTCACTGTTTTTGACTAAATATTTGCTGATCCTGACTGCAGAGGCCGTTGTGTGAGGTTGTATAAACAGTGTACCAGTCTTACTTGACACCTTTTGTTATTGTTTTTTGCTATTGGTCCATCCGTTGTCATTATTAAGCAAACCACCATTTCAAAACAATTTGAGGTTTCCAATTACCAAACCCACACAGAACTGAGGATTCTCTGATTCCACTGTTGGAGCTGGAAAGGAACTTCCAATTTTCTATCATGTATCTGCTTTTTAAGTATTGTCTTATTATTATTACTAAATGTTTGTCTGAGATTGAGAACTTAGTGTAGAAGGTGGGCTACCACATGAAGAGGATGAGAGTTTGGGGTTTTTTGTTGTTGTTTTTTTTGGAAAAGCCTCCCTCTTTCTGGAACCTGTGGGTAGGTTTTTTGAAGGCCGCGGATTATCTGTTGTTTATGGAAAAGTATTATGCAAATAAAATATTTGAAATTAATATGGAAGCCAGTTGTGTCGTAACGCACCAGAAAGAAAGCTGTGCCCCCACTGCTCTGCCAGACTCCATGTTTCAATCTTGTCCCTGCTGACAACAGGAAAATAGGCTATATTCATTTGTAAGGAGAACAATTGCAACTTCAAACACAAAAAAAATGGAAAGACGAATTCTCCTTTTCGACCTTTTTATCATAAGTAAACGTAGACCTGGGGCTGCAGAAAGCCGTCTAACCGCATTGGAGCCACATTTTCTGCAGTGAGAGCAGGTTTCAACAGGCCTGACCCCCACCTTACGTTATGTAACCCGACCTGCCTCCAAACACATTCACCTGTGGATCCCTCATCGTGCTCCGTGGACTTTCGACTGCAAAAACGAGTCACTAGCAGCAGCGCTTTGGATTTCCCAGCTGCCTCTTTATCAGTTATAATAGCGTGTGTAACAGCCCCAGCGCGTACAGAGTCATCCAGGAACAGTCCTACTGCTCCGATTAGACACAAAAGGTGAAGAAAAACTGCCAAAAAGAACATAAAAACGTGTGGATGTTTTCCCACGTTACTTAAACATATATCTGCATATAGCCTACGTCTTTGAAAACGAGTTAACTTTGTCAAAAGAGACACACATCCAAAACACACCCCTTTACGCACGCCTCCTCCTGACGCAGCTGTCTCTCCTTCACTTTATCCTTCTTTTCCCACAGAACGCAGGAGAGGAGGGGTGAGGGACGAGCGGAGACGGGGCAGACAGTTGAGAAAGTTCGGGGACTGTAGCCAGACCAGACCCTCCGAGCGGACTCTGAAGCGACGGCAACGAAAGGGCTCCGACCGCACGAATCGAGGCTTTTTATATGGCCACGCCGGAGCGAAGGCAAAGCGTGCTCCTCAGCCGTGCGTGCGCTCACTGGACGCAGCAGCGCACGACAAGACAGCGCCATATGACAAGCAACTTTCCCTCTCTCTCTGGACTTGTTTTGTAATGTTCGCGGCGTAAACTTTTTCACTCACACTCGCCTCCTCGGCAGAAGAAAAGAAGGCAGGGCACGAGGAAGAGAGCTGACTTCCTTCCTTGCTTGCTCCATATCTATCTTTCTGACTGAGCGGCGGGGTGTGCTCTTCTCCGTAGCCGGGCTCTAGGGCAGGGAGTCCCAAGCCATGGCGGGGGCCAAGCCGGGAGTCCACGCACTGCAGCTCAAGCCTGTGTCCGTGCACGAGGCGCTGAAAAAAGGAGGGAAGTTCATCAAGTGGGACGAGGTGAGAGTCACGCACTTGTTGTTCTGCTAAGTATTGACTTTCTTTTGGTGTGTCCGTGCTCTGTGTGTGAGCCCGGGACGTGTATCCCCTGTGGTCACGCGTGGGCACAGACTCAATACGCGTTTTGTTGCTTTCTCGTCGAGCCGGTTTTGGCGCTTGGCTCCACTTTAGTCAAGTCTGTTCTCCTGTTACTTTTGAGCGGAGGGAGGAACACACCCCACACCCTCTATCATTTTACTCATTTCGCGATGAATTCGTCTTATCCACTAGTCTCGAATCTCGTCCCTCGCTTCCGCATGTTTTCTAGAAGCGTGCCTGGCAACCTGCGCTCCTCCCCGGTGACATTCCATGGCGCGCTCCAGAGACAAAAGTCGAGTGACGGTCAATGATTAACTCTTGCTGCTGACTTTCCTCCTCTCGTTCTGTCAAGTGTCCGCCAAGGACCACAGTGGCCCCTGAAAGAAGCGCGGACCCATCGTGACACAGCGCCACTCGTGCCGGCTCCGTGTTGTTTAGCTCTTCAAGAAATGCTCACCAAATAATCCGCTGGATAAGCAACTATCAAGCATATTTTCAGAGGTGGTAGAAAAGAAAAGTCATTAAACTACTGTAACTCTAGTAAAATTACAAAGTAGTGATCCAAGAAAGACTCAAAAAGTATTCAGGGAAACTACTGCTCCGCAACAACGGATTTATTATTTGTGTTAAAAAGTGAATGTAAGATAAAGGACAAAACATTAAACAATACAGAAAATCTTTCATTTTTCAAATGATAGAAAAAAACAATCAGATCCGAAAGAACAGCAAATAAAAAACACAGGTGAACTTCTTATTACCGTCCCAACTTTACTTATACAGCACTTTAAACACTTTCACAGTCGGCCAAAGTGCTGTACACTAATCTCTAAAGGCATCGGATTCCACAATCACGGAGCAGCAACTGAAAAAGCACAGTCCCCACGAAGCTTGTGTTTGGTTTTGGGACAGAAGCTTCAGCTGATCTGCCGACCTGAGGGCACGAGAGGGCAGGGCCATTCAAGCATTTAAAAGTAAAGAAAAGAATCTTAAAATCTACTCTAAAATGCACCGGCAGCCAATGAAGTGAAGATAAAACAGGTAAATGTGATCATATCTCCCAGTTCCTGTTAAAGCCGTGCAGCAGCATTTTGGACCAGCTGTATCCTTGAAAGTGCAGCCTGAGAAGAGCCTTACAGTTGTCCAAACAAGTGGACACAAAAGCATGAATGACCTTTTCAAACATGGGTGACACGGGCTTCACTCAGTCGTCGAAGTTGTTAAAGAAAATATTAACGTTTAATCTTAATATTGTCTTTTAAAAATAACTGACTTTTTTGGATATATCCAAAAAAAAAGACTAAATTCATGTAATTGGAGTAATTTCATTACATATTGTGAGCATAAATCTATTTTGTAGATTTACTCACATTGGGGTGTTTTACCTGTCAGCACTAGATGTTTGGATGTTCACAGTAGCCGCCTACTTTATGTGCAGTTTTGAGAACAGGCCAATGGCACCGGTCAGTTATGGCAAAATAACTTTTTTTGGAACTTATGAAGGTTTCTATTTGTGTAGCTGAGGTAAAGTGACCAAATTGTTCTCCAACCGGTGGGCTACGATCTGTTGCTCTTCATAGTTGATAGTGATTAGGGTCATTGAGATTTTTTTCAGCAGATTCATGTCTGACATTGTCTATATCAGCAGCGGCAAATAGTTGTTGTCAATATTTCAAATGAGCCTAAATGACAAGTCCCACAATATTAAGTAAAGTTGTATAAAAACTGTCATTCATTTTTCATTTTGAAAAAAAATTTAATGCAAGCTACACTGGAAGATCAGAAGCTTTTTGCTTCAGCAGAACAATGTTCTTTCAGGTGTCAAGGCACTGGGCATCTCCTCACCAGGACCAAGCATTTCTACTCTTGTTTGAAAATATATCATACATTTTATTGCAAAAAAGACTATTTGATGCCTGTAAAAAGCCCCCCGGGCTAACATCAGCTCCATGAGTCAGTCCTGTCACTCTGCTGCTCCTTTCTCCCACACTTCTCCTTCCACACTGAAGCATGCAACTTTTATTAAATAGTATTTAGCAACAGCAGAGCCGCCAAGTCATTTTAATCTGTTCAGAAGGGGTGTGAGTGTGTGTGTGTGTGTGTGGTGTGTACATGTGTGTGTGAGTGTGTGTGGTGTGTACATGTGTGTGTGTGTGGTGTGTACATGTGTGTGTGAGTGTGTGTGGTGTGTACATGTGTGTGTGTGTGGTGTGTACATGTGTGTGTGAGTGTGTGTGGTGTGTACATGTGTGTGGTGTGTGGCGTGTACATGTGTGTGTGTGTGGTGTGTGTATGTGTGTGGTGTGTACATATGTGTGTGGTGTGTACATGTGTGTGGTGTGTACATATGTGTGTGTGTGTGGTGTGTACATGTGTGTGGTGTGTACGTGTGTGTGTGTGTGTGGTGTGTACATGTGTGTGGTGTGTACATGTGTGTGTGTGTGTGGTGTGTGTGTGTGTGTGTGGTGTGTACATGTGTGTGTGTGTGGTGTGTACATGTGTGTGTGAGTGTGTGTGGTGTGTACATGTGTGTGTGTGTGGTGTGTACATGTGTGTGTGAGTGTGTGTGGTGTGTACATGTGTGTGGTGTGTGGCGTGTACATGTGTGTGTGTGTGGTGTGTACATGTGTGTGGTGTGTACATATGTGTGTGGTGTGTACATGTGTGTGGTGTGTACATATGTGTGTGTGTGTGGTGTGTACATGTGTGTGGTGTGTACGTGTGTGTGTGTGTGTGGTGTGTACATGTGTGTGGTGTGTACTTGTGTGTGTGTGTGTGTGGTGTGTGTGTGTGTGTGTGGTGTGTACATGTGTGTGTGTGTGGTGTGTACATGTGTGTGTGAGTGTGTGTGGTGTGTACATGTGTGTGTGTGTGTGTGTGGTGTGTACATGTGTGTGGTGTGTACATATGTGTGTGTGTGTGGTGTGTACATGTGTGTGGTGTGTACATATGTGTGTGTGTGTGGTGTGTACATGTGTGTGGTGTGTACATATGTGTGTGTGTGTGGTGTGTACATGTGTGTGGTGTGTACGTGTGTGTGTGTGTGTGTGGTGTGTACATGTGTGTGGCGTGTACATGTGTGTGTGTGTGGTGTGTACATGTGTGTGGTGTGTACATGTGTGTGGTGTGTACATGTGTGTGGTGTGTGTGGTGTGTACATGTGTGTGGTGTGTGTGTGTGTTGTGTACATGTGTGTGGTGTGTGTGTGTGTGTGTGTGTACATGTGTGTGTTGTGTACATGTGTGTGGTGTGTACATGTGTGTGTGTGTGGTGTGTACATGTGTGTGTGAGTGTGTGTGGTGTGTACATGTGTGTGTGTGTGGTGTGTACATGTGTGTGTGAGTGTGTGTGGTGTGTACATGTGTGTGGTGTGTGGCGTGTACATGTGTGTGTGTGTGGTGTGTACATGTGTGTGGTGTGTACATATGTGTGTGGTGTGTACATGTGTGTGGTGTGTACATATGTGTGTGTGTGTGGTGTGTACATGTGTGTGGTGTGTACATATGTGTGTGTGTGTGGTGTGTACATGTGTGTGGTGTGTACATATGTGTGTGTGTGTGGTGTGTACATGTGTGTGGTGTGTACGTGTGTGTGTGTGTGTGGTGTGTACATGTGTGTGGTGTGTACATGTGTGTGTGTGTGTGGTGTGTGTGTGTGTGTGTGGTGTGTACATGTGTGTGTGTGTGGTGTGTACATGTGTGTGTGAGTGTGTGTGGTGTGTACATGTGTGTGTGTGTGTGGTGTGTACATGTGTGTGGTGTGTACATATGTGTGTGTGTGTGGTGTGTACATGTGTGTGGTGTGTACATATGTGTGTGTGTGTGGTGTGTACATGTGTGTGGTGTGTACATATGTGTGTGTGTGTGGTGTGTACATGTGTGTGGTGTGTACGTGTGTGTGTGTGTGTGTGGTGTGTACATGTGTGTGGTGTGTACATGTGTGTGTGTGTGTGTGGTGTGTACATGTGTGTGGTGTGTACATGTGTGTGTGTTTTGTGTTTATATGTGTGTGGTGTGTGGTGTGTACATGTGTGTGGTGTGTGTGGTGTGTACATGTGTGTGGTGTGTGTGTGTGTGTGTGTTGTGTACATGTGTGTGTTGTGTACATGTGTGTGGTGTGTGTGTTGTGTACATGTGTGTGTTGTGTACATGTGTGTGGTGTGTGTGTTGTGTACATGTGTGTGTTGTGTACATGTGTGTGTGTGTGTGTGGTGTGTACATGTGTGTGGTGTGTACATGTGTGTGTGTGTGGTGTGTACATGTGTGTGGTGTGTACATGTGTGTGGTGTGTACATGTGTGTGGTGTGTGGTGTGTACATGTGTGTGGTGTGTGTGGTGTGTACATGTGTGTGGTGTGTGTGTGTGTGTGTGTTGTGTACATGTGTGTGTTGTGTACATGTGTGTGGTGTGTGTGGTGTGTACATGTGTGTGGTGTGTACGTGTGTGTGTGTGTGTGTGGTGTGTACATGTGTGTGGTGTGTACATGTGTGTGTGTGTGGTGTGTACATGTGTGTGGTGTGTACATGTGTGTGGTGTGTACATGTGTGTGGTGTGTGGTGTGTACATGTGTGTGGTGTGTGTGGTGTGTACATGTGTGTGGTGTGTGTGTGTGTGTGTGTTGTGTACATGTGTGTGTTGTGTACATGTGTGTGGTGTGTGTGTTGTGTACATGTGTGTGTTGTGTACATGTGTGTGGTGTGTGTGTGTGTGTGTGTTGTGTACATGTGTGTGTTGTGTACATGTGTGTGGTGTGTGTGTTGTGTACATGTGTGTGTTGTGTACATGTGTGTGTGTGTGTGTGTGGTGTACATGTATGTGTGTACATGTGTGGTGTGTGTGGTGTACATGTATGTGTGTACATGTGTGGTGTGTGTGGTGTACATGTATGTGTGTACATGTGTGGTGTGTGTGGTGTACATGTATGTGTGTACATGTGTGGTGTGTGTGGTGTACATGTATGTGTGTACATGTGATGTGTGTTTCTCACTGAATGACTTCCTGTCGGAGCTTGTTGTGCTCCAGAGCCTTTTTCCTGTACCTCCTCCTCCTTGTCCTTATGCACCCACAGAGAGCCACAATTACATTTCGAGGAATTCCGCCTTAAAAGCTGAGCACTGTGCCAGAGCTTGCTGTCTGGAGTTTGAGATGCCAAAAGGTGTTTCTGAATTGAAAGGAATTATAAGAAAAATGTGCGTTTAAGAGCCATTGCACAGTGGTTGACAGTGTTGGGCCACTAACTTTGGCAGAGTGATCATCAGAACCCGCTGTGCAGCACCGAGGTCAGACCCAGCCTGTAGATGCATGTCGAGCCGGCTCCTCCTATTTTGTGTTCAGGTCTGGGATAAGGCAAATCATTTCTCACACAGGTTTTTGGCTTTTCCAGTTTGAGATGTGTTAACAGAAGAAGACATCCATGACATTCCTGTGTGTACATCTGCTCTGTAAAGGCCACGGTCCCCTCAGCCTGGCAACCCCACAAACCACTAGTTTCTTGTGCAACTTTGTAGACAAATCAACCCTTTTTATCAGGTCTAAGACATCTGAATGACACCTGCATCAAATTGCGATGACTTACCAAACGTGACTTTAAACTAGAGGTTAGGATTGTGTCATCACACGTCTTAGAATTTTTGGTAACCGTGTTAAAGCTGGGGTACCCAACTTTTTTGTGTGTAAATTAGTAAATGTCTAATAAGACAGTTGTAAATAGCTATAAGCTCATTTACCTGACATGTTTCGGTGGGATTTTCTTTTCTTTTTCTGATCTTGTTAGTGGTCTCTCTGTTTCCTTTTCACACTCTTTCTTGTGTTCCTTTTGTTGAATGTTCTGTATTGCATTGTGTTGTGTTTCCTAGTGCTCTTTGTTCTGTGAGCCCTTGGATGTTTGGTAATGCTACTATTTCTCTGTGTTCCGTCCCTTTCTGTTTGTGTTGTTTTCTGTTTTGTTTTTGTGTTTTTCGTTCATTTTCTACCTGTTGTTTGCCTTTCCGAATGGCCCGTGTGGGGTCTTGACATTGTCTGAGTGCACTGGCGATGTGTTTTTCCTCCTGATCTTGTCTCTTCTTCTGTGATGGTGTTGATCCGTTCAAATAATGTTCTTACCGCCGACAGTTTGTGTGCGATGAGGTGTTCTGATGTCCAGAGTAGATATTGCTCTGTGTGTGTGGGTTTCCTGTATACTGTGGTCTTCAAGCTGCCGTCCCATTGATGGTGAATGTTGATGTCCAGACACGGTATCTTGCCCTCCTTCTCCTCCTCGTATGTGAATTTTATATTTCCTGTTGTGTCTATGTTATTGAGGTGGTCTGTTAGTTCTTGTATGTGTTTTATTTTTTGTAAAATGTCATCTCCGTACCTTTTCCAAAGTGTTTGTCTGTATTGCGGTGGATCCTCTAGATTCTCCATGAAAAAGTGGCTCATTATTGCTGAGATCGGTTCCCCCTTGGCAAAGCCCTCGACTAACGACTAACAAGATCAAAAAAAGAAAAGGCAACACAGGAAAATCTCTAATCTGCAAAATCTGACCACTGCAAAAGAGAAACCCACGTCATGGACTGGCACAGTGCAAAAATAGTAGGAACTGAGGAACACAAGCACAAAAGATGGATACGAGAGGCTGTTGAAACCAGGAAGTGAGGCACACGGACCATCAACAGAGACGAGGGGCTTTTACTTTGACTCACACATAGGACTCACTTCTCCAGAGACCACCAGGGGGCAGGCGTGCTCAGTTTGATAGATCTGTCAAACATCTGATCAGAGACATGTCACATCCATCAGACGTCACCTCTGACGAACAAACATGTCAGAGAAATGAGCTTAGAGCTATGTACAAACTAAACCAAGGTAATAATTACAAGAAGACAGAATGTACTTATAAATACAAATACAGTAAATGTAGTGTTTCAAATGTAATCTTTTAAAAGCAGTGTGACATAAATGAAATGGCTGTGCACTTTCTAATAATAAAGTATTTAATGTCTTATTAACCTAGATGTAAGCAGCGCTCTGATTGGCTGTGCTTGGGTTTCACTTTGTCGTCTGAAAAAAGCTGTTCTAAAGTCTAAAATGAATGCTTGTGTTTGTCTGTCCCGATCAGGGGTGGGCCAAACCTGTGCGAGGAAACCTGTGATTGCCAGCCCTAGTCACAATAATACATTTGGATGTGCAATAATATTGTTCCAGAAAATATCACGATAATATTTAAACGATAAGCCACTGACACAATAACCCGAAAATCAAAGTAAACCCTGTTCCAAATGGACCATATTGTAAAAAAAAGTAGTTTATTAGTATTATTCATGAGATGTATATGTTAATTATTCAACCTTCTACAGCTGAAATTCTAATGTATTAAAACAAAATAATAAAGTTGCCTGTTGGGAAAAAATACACATGATAAATATTGAGCCCAAAATATATTGATTGATTGACAGGTCGGTGTAGTAATTCTCGTGACAGGCGTGTGCTTGTGGGGATGGTTTATGAGAGCCTGGAAATTGAAATGTAGGAACCCCAGCTTTAAACTAATGGAGAATTAAGATGCTCATTCAGACGTGTTCTGACACAACAGTGTGATATAGAAGCCCAGACTGTTTTGTCTCGCAAGAGTCAGCAAAGCCCAAAGATTTACCCAGAGATTCAGTTATATTTCTATTGTCTGTTAGGTTTTTTTTTTTTTTTTTTTCCTTTTTGCTTGATTAAACATAATTAGGGTATAGAAACACAATATAGGCCTACATTAAAGTCTTACACTTTATTTTTATTATGTATAAACATGGAAAGAGACACACACATCCAAAAATGAGTGTGCAGGATCAAAAAGACAAAAACAGAATAGAAATAAAACTACTTACCACCAATAAGATATTATATGTAATGCTCACCACCGAGACATGCGGAGACGAAGTGCTAACAATACAATAAAACTTTACGTTTCACTTTACAATGACCGTGTGTTCGTTAAATCCGTGCCGGAGAGAAGGAAACAATTCTTACCGCTTTTCTCCGAAACTTGTGAACTCCAAAGCCAGCTGATGATCACTCTAGCTTTATATGCTCAGAGTGCAGTGCAGAGTCCTTTGGCAATAAACGTCCAAACAAGTGCCTGATCAAAAATCGGCCTGTAGGACAAAATTAAGACCAATGGCAGATATTCAGAATTTTGCGAATATAGACCTAAAATATCGGTCAACCTCTAATAAAAACTCTACATAAAATATGTGCGTACATGGAGCTGCAGCCTCAAAATGATACTCTTAGACGTGGGCCTTTATAGCCCACAATGCAAGTTCACTACCTAGTTTTTTTATTGCCTTCATTATTTGTATTGCATTGTAATTAAATGGATGTGTTTCTACTGAGAGTTCACATTTGACTGTGTTAAACCCTCTCGTCACTCATTCAGGGCGTGGCTGAGGCTGACCCCGCTGCATTCAACATTTTACACACCAAACCACGAGGTCACTCCACACATTTTCAGAGAATTAAAACAATTTCACCCATAGGTTCACTCAATTCCGAATAATCAAACACACTTACCTCTTTATTGATGCTTTCTGCAACAAGCATATTACACATTATTTGTTCTGAGCAGACTGGACTCATAGTGTTGAGCTTTGCTTTGATCCGTGCTGTGACTTGTCAATAGAAATAATGTTTGATGCATAATCCATATCTGAGACATATTTGTGTGTCCAGTGTATGGCTGTATCGAGACGCTGTGGAGGATTGTAACAAACGGGTGTGAAACAGCTCCCTGTGCAGACGCTGTGGACTCAAAGGCAAAGGGCAAAGGTCAACCACAGCCACATGTGAAGTGTGCCACAAACGCCTAGCGGCACAACTCTTCACTCATTCTCTCCACTGGAAATGTGTTAGGGCTGTGCAGTTCATTTGTTTTAATCAAGTCAAGATCCAGTTGTTAAAGCTCCTTGGTTAATCAAAGCTTGTCAGAAAAATTGTAATTACATATTTTTTCCAAAATTGCTCTGTCAAGTTTGGAGCCGGATGTAGACTTTTTTTAAGTATACCTTATTTATGTCTGTGAAATGAGGGGTGCACGGTGGCAGAGCAGTTGGAGCTAAGAAGGAGATCATGGGTTTGAACCCCAGACTAGACCAACATCACACGATCTCTCTGGGTGGGTGTCCGTGTTACTGTGGGGTGTTTTCGGGTTCTCCGGCTCCTCCCACCGTCCAAACACATGCATGGGTTCAGGTTAATTGACAACGCTAAATTACCCGTAGAGAATGAATGTGAGAGTGAATGTCTGTCCATGTCTCTGTGTCAGCTGCGACAAGCTGGGCCCTGTCCAGGGTGTCCCCGCCTAAGGCCCAAAGTCACTGGGATAGGCTCCAGTCACCCGCAAACAAGCGGTAGAAAATGAAATGAATGTCGGTGAAATAAAGATTGAAAGCCATTTGTTTTATTTTAAAATTAATAATAAAATAATAATAAAAAATTTCTTTGGCTGTCAAAATACCAAAATAACAACAATGGTTTATTTGGGTAGATGATGTTGTGGAATAAAAAACAAGCATTCTGAAGTCTCAAATATTTTGTAAGATTAAGCACTTTTTTGTGTCTTGACCTGCTCGATGAGAAAGTTTGGTTATCGGATCTTTTTCTCCTCTTTGGATAAAGTGTTTTGGATAAATGTCAGTCTATAGAATTGTTCTGTAAAAGCACAGACGTGTCTCTTGTTGGCAGTGGAGTCCAAAGGTCGCCTCCACACTGTTGCCAAAGTAGCAGTAAACATATGTGCTTCATCAGACAAAGTAAATCTGAACATGAATCAAATTGTAAGTTCTGCACAGTTCAATTTAGTCTGAGAGCACTGATCAAGGGAAGCACTGTGTTTAGATTTGCGGTAATCAGGACACACTTTCCAGTCCACTTAAATTCTAGAGCAGATGTTATAAACAAAAGCCATTTCCAAAGAGGACCACACAACTCAGAGTTAAAAGCCAGAGAAAAGAGTAGGTCTTACTGACTGAGCCCATTAAACAATGAAGCAAAAAGAGTAGTAATAATATTCATCAAATACTACACAAAGTATGAACGGACACTCATGAGAGTCCTCAAGGTTCTGGTGGTATCACAAACTGTGTAAACCTGCTCTGCCTTTAGGTTAAGGTAAGGTTAACACAATGTCATTAACAAGTGTTCAATATTAATGCAAAGGTATGGACTTCCATGTCACATACACTTACCCCTGTGGGAACTATTAGATATGTGTGTGTGTCCTATTCAGACCTGCAACAGTTATGGTAGTTATTATTATTATTATTAACAACAGGGAGTCCCTGCTTAGACTGCTGCCCCCACTACCCAACCCTGGATAAGCGGAAGATGATGGATGGATAATAATAATAATAAGAACAATATCATCATCCTAAAATGTTTTCTACATTCTGTTCGACTGTAGTTGAATTTGTACTTTCGCCTTTGCCTGGTGATGGGCTTTTGTCTCATCCCAGTGCACTTGAGGAGGAAGGTTTTAGTGGCCCCCAAATCTTTCTAAATAACGATGGAGAAGGCGATGACCATATACTTTGCTTTTCCATATGCAGGGTCAAAAACCTGACAATTTGAGAATTGAGATTTGGCCTTGCAGTAAAGAAAGAGCCCTTTCTCTTATTTTGTAGAATGCATGGCTCTGAAGTTAGTAATAATAATGAACCTCATCTAATACTTTGATAGAAATGACCTTTTCCATGTATATTCCAGGTAAACGTTAAGCTGAAGGTTCAGTTGAATTCATTTATTGTGTGGTTGCTGTGTGCTAACTGTTGAAGCTGTGGCATGTAAAGCAGTAGCCTGACAATGCAAAGTGTTGGTTGGTTTATATGCTTCTATGAACAGTGCAGTAGTCGCATGAAGCCCCTCCCTCTCCTCATGGTAAAATGCATATAAGTGGAATTCCCCTGTCCAGCAAACAGACGTTGCATTCATTATGTTGACGTGCACATACAGAGAAAGAAGCATTTCTCTCCTCCATTTGAAACAGGATAACATAACTTAATGCTGAATTAAATCTACCTCTGAGCGTGTCTTGGTCCCCAATCAGTTTTTTTGGATCACCTAAAATTGTAATTATTTTAGAATTATTTAAAATTACGAACAGTTGCTCACAATTATGACTTGTAATATTTGAAATTTTAAAGAACTTCAGCAAGATAAACTGACGCAGCCTGCTGTGAATGCTAATGGGGTTGTAAATAAACAAGAATACAATATACCTGCAGAATGTAAACTGTAGAAAATCCCATTGTATCCATACATGATTTTATAAAGAAGCAGTTTCAAAACCATAAAATATCAATAAAGAAAAAATGTTCATTCTGTTCATTCTTTCAGGGAAAGCCTTGCATGCATAAACCAAATTGGCGTCAAAACGGACCGTGTGATCAATCTGAAGAAAATTGAAAATTTTGACTCAAAAATTACGTGATTTCTGAGGCTCAGGACAAAAAGACCCTGCAAATGGGAACACTGAAACCTTTGAATGAAGCAAAATACAGTTCCAAGTATCTTTTGACGGTGGAACAACCTAACGTGGTTATGTAATCAGACTATAATTGGATATTGAGCTTAGTGGAGAGTAGTCTGACATGTGTTTGTCCCCACATCAGTCTCGCCATCACGTTTTCTAGTCACTATGGAACTTTCCGGTTTGATTTGTTTCTTGTTTGTGGAATCGCCGCTTGACTGACTGTGCAGTTTGAGATGTCGCGGATGAGCCCTTGGTGGACGGGTGTGAACAGTTTGTGTGTTGGCGGTAGCGATCCTTCATGACGGTTCTGTCCTGTGAATGTGGAGCAGATTTCAACACTCACTGCCCCCACAGCTGTGTCGTCTGCATGCTGGCGTGTGAGGAAGGAGCAGGCCTGCTGAGATCACAGATTTTCAAACCGGAGATAAAGTATGCATGTTCTGAAATCTGTTTTGCGGTGGTGATGATTATCTGAAAGTATGATATTTCTAGAAAATGGAACATTTTCCTAGTCTTATCTAAGACCGAAGTCATGGTGTCACCAACATTTTGAAGAGCAACATTTTGAAACGCGATATAAAGAAAAAATACCATAAAATTGGACTGCACTTCATGCCACCAACACAATAATCCTAATGTCAGACTGTGCAATGAAACACATTTTCAGATTCTTTCATGTCTTATCAATGATCAGTGTATGTATAGCAAAGGAAAACTGCATTTGTTTTACTGGACAAAAACACGCTTTTAGTGCCTATCAGGTGGAAAAGCGCTCTATAAATAAAAATCATCATCATTATATTCTTTTTAGAGGTTTTAACCATGTTCTATCAATGTTCCGTCATCAAAACTACACCTGGAGTGGCATTCAGCTACATTCACGCAGTTTTGAGGGATGTTCATTACAAAATCCTCAGATTTCAGATTTCATACATCACTTATCTCAGAATCCTCTGCTGTTTTAAGTCGTTAAATAATCGCCAGGCTCGTTCTAAACATTTCTGCTGTATAAACACGCTGCTGCTGCTAACCTGCATCACTAGACTGTGTAAGCGTTAGGTGCCATCTACAGGCTGGATGCGCTCAGTACGTTTCATTTCACACAGGCTGATAAATTCTATCATTTAATCGGTAATTAAAATTATTATTTTTTTGTTTCAAAACCTGAGATGGCAGATTTGTTTAAAGGCTAATAACAATATGAAAATTGCAGAATGTTTTTATTTTAAGAGTGAATCCGTTACTGAGCGTTTGGACACTCATCCAAGTAACTTCTTCAGTTCCTCTGGCAGGGTATTAAATAATTCATTGCGTTAATAGCTACACCAAATGTGAGGGTGCATTCACATTCGTTCAGTACCACAAAATGTTGTCTATATAGTGACTAAACCCAGAACTAAACGTATTTTAATCCTGGTGTGGTCCTGGTCTAGTCAAGTATGAACACACCCTAATAATACAATTCAGTTTATTTTTGTAGCGCCCAAAATCAGTTGCCTTGATGGGCCACAGGTAGAAAGCAGTTTAAATATTTAGCAATTTACCCTCTTTCTCGGCATGGGAAACCCACAAAAATAAAAATAGAATAAATAAAAAATAAAGAAATAAAAAACAATAATAAAAACAAAGTTAGTTCATCCAGTGCAGAGAGAGTTCCGTAATGGGAACATCCAGGTCACAGGTCAGGGTGGTGAGCGAGGGGGTGGTCACTGGAGCAGCCGCCGCAGTGTCTGGAACAGTCTCCACTCCCCGGGGGAAGTGGAGAAAGAGAAACATGTGAACAGCAATGAAAAGACTACAGTTGAACTAAAATCTTAAATATAGTTGATGGAAAGTAGAAGAACCAGAGGATAGTGTTCAAGCTGCCATACTTCCCCCAGCAGAGTTGCTCCAAGGGCAGCGTAGCTAAAACTGTAGGTTTTTATTTCTGTTCCTAACTGGCCTGACCATAAGCTATTTCAAAGAGGAACGTTTTGAGCCTGGTCTTAAATGTAGAGACTGTGTCGGCCTCTTTTACATGAACAGGGAGCTGGTTCCGTAACATAGGAGCTTGGTAGCTAAATGCTCGACCTCCTACTGTGCTTTTAGAGACTCTGGGGACTAACAATAGTCCAGCATTTTGAGAACGAAGAGCTCTGTTTGGATGGTACGCTACTATTGCATCTTTGAGGTCGGATGGGGCCATATCATTTATGGCTTTGTAAGTCAGGAGGAGGATTTTAAATTGGATTCTTAACGCAATGGGAAGCCAGTGAAGGAACTCTAACTCTGGGGTAAATTGATCTCTTCTTCGAGTACCTGTTAATATACTGTTGTTGTTGTTGTTGTTGTTGTTGTTGCTGCTGCTGCTGCTGCTGCTGCTGCATTTTGAACCAGTTTTTTAATAGAACCTTCAGGACACGCTGCAAGCCGAGCGTTAGTAGTAGTAGTTTTATGTGGATGTGACAAATGCATGAAGGAAGGATTTTTCTAAGTTTGGCTATGTTACGCAGATGAAAGTAGGCTGTTTTACAGGTTTGATTAATATGGGCTTTGAACAAGAGATCTTGGTCAAAAAAGACACTAAGGTTTCTTACAGTAAAGCTGGAGGCTACAGTGATATGTCTACAGAAACTATCTGGTCAGATAAAGAGTCTCACAGACGTTTAGAGCCGAGCACAATGACCTCAGTTTTTTCAGGGTTAAGAAGTAGATAGTTCAGTGTTATCCAGATTTTTATGTCTTTGACGCAGGCACTAAGTCTGTCTACTTGATGGGTCTGATCAGGTTTCATTGATAAATACAGCTGTGTGTCATCTGCATAGCAGTGGAAGTTAATGCCATGCTCTCTGATGATCTTACCTAACAGCAGTAAATAAAGAGTGAACAGAACTGGACCGAGTACTGAACCCTGCGGCACACCGTAGGTTACTTTAGAACATGGGGAAGATCTCTGGTTTACATTAACAAACTGGTACCTATCAGATAGATAGGATTTAAACCAGCTTAGGGCGGTTCCACTGACACCTACATCACATTCTAACCTCTGCAGTAGAATGTTGTGGTCGATGGTGTCAAACGCTGCGCTGAGGTCCAACAGAACCAGGATTGAGACCTGTCCATCATCAGCAGCTAATAACAGATCATTTGTGACTTTAACTAGTGCAGTTTCAGTGCTGTGGTACGCACGGAACCCTGACTGAAAAACTTCAAATAAAAGAATGTCCTGCAGGTGACAAAGGATTTTTCAGACAAAGGGAAGATTTGAAATGGGTCTATATTTTGCCAGTAGGTCGGGGTCTAGATTAGGCTTTTTCAAAAGTGGTTTAATCACTGCATATTTGAAGGACTGCGGGATATAAATGTCAGTTACTTATGTAACTTTAGTTCTATGAGTATGTGCGTAGCCCTCTACGGGCTTCGCTATTGGCTATCACTCGAGGCAGCGCCTCGCGCCTGAAAGATAAAACAATGTACCGCTCCAATCACCTTGGTCCCGTTCGCGCCACTGGGCCTATATAAGGCCACTCTACCCGCACATCACCCTCCTTGAACTCAGCATCAAGAAGAGGACAGGCCTGCTGGGCATGCAGGTAGAGGGCTACGCACATACTCATAGAACTAAAGTTACATAAGTAACTGACATTTCTATGTCGTATGTGCTACGCCCTCTACGGGCTTCGCTATTGGCATAACCTAGGCGAAGGACGTAGGGAAAAATGTACTCCCAGCAGGCGTGGCATCGCGTGATTGGAGCGCGCTCATAATCCTCACCCATCTAACGAAGGGGCGTCAACGGGCGAAGACAACAGAGCGAAGTGAGAGAAACCCCTCCATCAGCGCCCCTCCAAGGCGCGTGGGTGTTTCCCAGGGTACAACGACGAAGTCACAAGGGCCGCCTCTCCCAAGAGCGCCCACAGCAACTGCAACAAGGAGTGTGCCCGGCCGCCTCTCCCAAGGCGCCCGGCACAACTAACGAGGAGAAAACAAAGGGAGTCGCGTAAGCCGCCTCTCCCAAGAGCGCCAGCACCCATCATCCAGGCCACTTTCGGGGCCAAGGCCGCCTCTCCCAAGGCGCCTGCACCCGAATGAAGATGAAACTGACAACTGACCTGGTCAGATCACTCCCTCTCCCGAAGCACCATAAGGTGAAGATCGAAGAGCATTTAGCGCGCCTGTTGCCCAGAACCGAATGGGCAACTGACTGCGTGGCGACATTCAGTAAATACGACTGAACAAACGTCGACGAGGATGACCAGGAGGCCGCCAAGCAAATGTCCTCAACAGCCACCCCCCTGTGCATGGCCGTAGAGGCTGCCACCCCGCGAGTGGAGTGGGCCCTGACGGCGGCCGGTGGGGGACGTCCCTGACTCTCGTACGCTAAACGAATAGCATGGCACAACCAGTGGGCCAAGCGCTGAGCGGAGATCGCAGCACCCCGATGTCTGGCCCCAAACCCCACAAACAGCTGATCAGACTGCCTGAAAAGCGCCGTGCGGTCCAGGTAACAGCGTAGTGCCCTGATCGGGCACGATAAATGACTACGCTCATCTTCCTCCGAGGAGTGTGGAGGGGGACAGAGCGGTCTCAGCCTAATAACCCTGGACCTGAAGGAAGAGGTAATGACCTTAGGTCGGAAGGCAGGGTTAGGCCACAATTCCACCAATCCACCATCACTACTGAAGGACAGGCAAGACGGATGAACTGAGAGTGCGCACAAGTCACCTGACCTCTTGGCCGAAGCCAGAGCCAAGAGGAGTGCAGTCTTATAAGACAGGCAGGCGATCTCAGCTCGATCCAAGGGTTCGAATGGCGGACCTGAGAGGCCATCCAGTACCACCTGTAACTCCCAGATGGGGGTAGAACGTCGCAGGGGGGGTCTCAATCTGAGAGCACCCCGCAAAAAACGTTTCACCAGGGGATGGCTACGGGCAGTGAAATTCCCAAATCCGGCGTGCCCAGACGCAATGGCTGCCGCAAAGACTCCAAGGGTCGAGGCAGCCCGTCCTTTATCCAGGAGGCCCTGGAGGAAATCCAGCACTCCGTGAACCGTGCAGGAAGAGGCGTCCAAGGCCCTCTCCGTGCACCATGAAGCGAAGAGCTGCCAGCGTACGCTATACGCCCTCACCGTGGAAGGTGCTCGGGCACCTTGGATGGTGGCCACCACTGGAGGGGGAAGGCCAAGGCCTAGTAGCCTTCCCCTTTCAGCCTCCAAACCATAAGCCTGCGCCCTAGGACCGGGCGCGAGCGCAGGGCTCCCCCGGCCTGAAGCAGTGCGTCGGGGCGGTCTGGGAGAGGCCATGGTCTCCCCCTCGTCAGCCCCACGAGTTCCGGGTACCACCTGGCACTCGTACTGTCCGGAGCTACCACCAGGATGGACAGGCCCTCCAGCCTCACTCTGTGCAGTAACGGAGGTATGAGGTGGAGGGGAGGGAACGCATACAGTAGACCCGTGGGCCACTGTCTGTGAGCCAGTGCGTCTACGCCTAGCGGCGGGTTGTCTCCCGACCTGAGCGAGAACCACAGTGGGCACTGTGCGTTTTCTGCACTGGCGAAAAGGTCGGCTACCGGTTGTCCGAAGCGGCGCCATACCTCTGTCGCGATCTCCGGGGCCAGACTCCACTCGTCGCGGAGAGGCCCCCCCCTGGACATTCTGTCCGCCCCCACGTTGAGCGTACCGGGGATGTGTCGGGCCTTCAGGGAGGAGAGATGGGCGCTCGCCCATAGGAGGATCTCCGCTGCACCCCTGTGGAGGGGGGGGGACCTGACCCCCCCCTGTCTGTTCAGGTAGGCCACCACTGAGGTGTTGTCCGAACGAACCAGGACATGGTGACCCTCGAGCTGCGAGGAGAAGTATAGAGTACCCTCCTCACTGCCTCCATCTCCAGGAGGTTGATGTGTGACAGTGGTGTGGTCCATGGGCCGCCCACAGAGCACCGGCCTAGCACCCCGCCCCACCCGGCCAGGGAGGCGTCTGTGAACACCTCCGTGTAATGAGGTACACACCCCATCCGGACACCCCGCAGCAGGTGACCTGGTGACATCCAGAACTCGATGTCCCTCCGTGCAGACAGCGGCACTGCCAGCACTTTCCGCCTGTCCCGCACTGGGTGAAGCCTGAGGCGGGAGAACCACCGTTGGAGGCCCCTCATGTGGAGGAGACCCAGGTGGACCACCGGGTGGGCCGCAGCCATCAGTCCCAGGAGGGATTGGATCTGAAGAGACTG
This sequence comes from Rhinogobius similis, assembly GCA_019453435.1. Lineage (NCBI taxonomy): Eukaryota > Metazoa > Chordata > Actinopteri > Gobiiformes > Gobiidae > Rhinogobius > Rhinogobius similis. Next base: position 2,734,132 of record CM033619.1, on the reverse strand, counting down.
AGCCTGTGGTCTGTCCAGGACAGCCCGTCCCTTCCTCAAGAGCGCTGACTGCCTCTCTAGGGAGAGAGAGGCACGCATGCTCCTGGAGTCCAGCAGCAGGCCCAGGTACTTCATCTGCTGCGATGGGTGTAGTGAGCTCTTGTCCCGGTTCACTACAAACCCCAGCCTGGAGATGTGCTCCAGCACCATCTCCGTGTGAGCCTGCGCTTCCTGAGGGGAAGAAGCCAGGATAAGCCAATCGTCGATGTAGGTCAGAACCCTGACACCCTGACGACGAATTGGGTCCAACGCAGCCTCCACACATTTGGAGAAAGTGCGCGGGGCCAGGGAATAGCCAAACGGGAGGCGGCAGTACTCGTAACATTTCTCCCCGACTGCAAAGCGCAGAAACTTCCTGTGTTCCCGCACGATAGGCACATGGAAGTAAGCATCCGTCAGATCCACTGACGTCATCCAGTCCCCGGGCCTGACGCACTCTAGCAGGTGTTTGGTCGTCAGCATGCGGAATGGCCTCTTCACTATGTGATTGTTGAGGACGCGAAGATCCAAAATGGGTCGAGCGCCCCCGCTCTTCTTGGGGACCAAGAAATACGGGGAATAAAATCCTTTCTGTGACTTCCAAGGTTCCACCTCTACTATCGCTCCGCGTCGCAGTAGAGAGGAGATCTCTTCCTGGAGAGCCGCAGCCCCTGCCGGATCGCGCAGCCTCGTCCTGAAAATGCCGTTGAAAGGCGGCGGTTTCCGGGAAAATTGCAGCGCGTACCCCCTCCTTATCGTTCTGTCCAACCAGGGGGACAGGGGGAGCCCCAGGCTCCTCCAAGCCCGATAAAACCCCGTGAGAGGCTGCACCGTGGAACTGGGGAACAGAGAAGGTACGGGCCCGCCCACTGGTCCTGTCAGTGGGGGGCCCCTCACGAAAGGGCGCAACAGCTTCTGTCATGGAGAGTCGTGACAGTGGCTCCGTGCTCCGTGATGCCGTAGTCACATTGCAGACACTCGTAGTGCACATCTGCACCGGGTCAGTCTCGTCCAATCTGCGCCTCTTTATTGCCCCTGCGTAGGCTAGAGGACCAGACGCAGCACAGCGAGAGGAGAGCACCGCGGTGTGTGTGTCCGGCTGTGCGGGGGCCGGCGCCGCTCCGGGACAAAATTGTGTGGAACGGGCGGCCACAGTGGGTCGCTGTCTCTCCACAATCCGTGTGGAGGCAAGCGCCGCTCCAGCACCGCGATGTGTGGGGCGGGGAACAGGGGGGGACAGCACCCCGTTCACCGACACAGCGTCGTGTGAGGGGGGTATTACGCGAGCCGGTAACTGTATCCGCCTCCGTGGGCCAGAGCGAGTGCGGGACACAGGTTTGACTGTGGTCCGAGTCACGCGTGCCTCATGGCCCACACGCCGGCGACCGCTCTCAATCACGTTCGCTGTGTTCGCCGGTCGGATTACGTCAGCAGTAGATCTGACCCTGGGCTCACTCACGTCCGCCGTACTGCGGCGCGGCGGGAAAGCTGCTCGTACAGTGAAAACTGCAGAGGGACCGGCGACAGCCGGGTTCTGGCTCGACCGGAGCTCACCACCGTTAGCCGCTTTGCTAGGCGGAGAGGAGGAAGCAGGCGAAATCGACTGAGCACGGACAGAAGACGCTCTCAATGCGTCTGAGCCGTGACGTGGCAGAGAAGTGCGCTCTTTCACCAAGTAACGGGCCGCAGCTCGGCCTTTATTAACTAAAGCGCGTCCCCCTCCCCTCGGGCAGCAGAAGCCGGGCGACGATCGGTTCGCCTCTCTCTCTTCTGCGCTGCGGTGCCGGGTCCCGGCGAAAGCAGAGCGCTGGAGCCGGAGCAGAGGGCGCGCCCGCCGGGAGAGAGACCTCTCCTTCCCGGTCATGGTCGCGCCGGCGCGCGGGCATGTTGGGGGCGCTGGGGCGTAAGGTGGGGCCCAGCTGAGCGACGCCTTGGCGGCGGAGTCCAGACGCTCCACCATGGTTTGGATATCCGGACCAAAGAGCGACGACGTGGACAGTGGGAGGTTGAGGAGCTGTCGTTTCTCCCGGTCCTTGAGGGAGGACAGACCCAACCACAGGTGTCTGCAACCCACCTGTGCGGCGCGACATGGCCCGGCCGCCGTCCAATAGTGAAGGCCTGGGACATCCGGAGGAATGAGGCCATGGTGGTCCGCACCTCAGTCAGTTCCTCTGGTGATGGATCTGTGCGGTCTAGCATCTCCGACATGGAGCCCGCCAGGAAAGCCATGTTGCTAGCAAGTGCCACCACCTGAGCGGCATTTGCGTAGCAGCGGTCAAACATGGCCATCGTCAACCTATCCCTCTCAGCAGGAAGAGACGGTTTCCCGCTAGGCCAAAGAGAAGACGAAGGAAGGAGGGCCAGTCTGACACCGTCCTCAATGGGCGGTACACCAGACTCCCAGTTCCAATCCTGGATGTTACAGTACGGTCTGTACCCCAGTGCTGGTTGTCTCGCGGTGAGCGGCTGGTCCCAGTCACGCTTGGCATAGTGCATGATGGGCGCCATCGGGGGGCAGAGCACAGCAGTGCGAGGCCGGGGACGAGCACGGGACCCGAGCCCGTCCGTGAAGTCCACCGTGGGGGCCGCCGGTTGCGGGGGGAGCGGCACGCTCATACGATTAGCAGCTGCAGTGAAGAGCGTGGGCAGTTGATCAAGCGGGTATCGGGAAGCGGTCCGGTCTCCCTCCGAGAAGATGGAGGCCGCGTCTTCTTCATAGAGCCTGCGGTCATCTTCCTCGTCATAGTCCGCCCAGTCCTTCCTGGTGGAGGCAGCCACTGGGTGGGAACGGGCTGGCGGTGGCTCGGGTCCAGACGCCACCGGTGACGGCGGTTCCCGCCCAAGCATCCCCGGGTCCTGACCGGGATGCTCAGGGGAAACCGGGTCCATGAAGCCGCGGCGCCGCTCTCGCTCCTCCCTGGGGAGTGAGAGGCAGGCGGGGCAGGTGGCTTCTTCTGCCGAGTGATGCCAGCCGAGGCAGAGGAAGCAGAAGTCATGACGGTCCTCGGCGAGGAGAAAGGAGGAGCACCCGCCGCACCTACGGAGCTCGACACCGGAGGGTGACGCCATCTCGAGCGGTAAGAGCGGCGAGTCCGTCTTGAATAGCTGTAGAAAGAATTTCGTTCTGAAAAGAACGTGCTCAGAAGTTTTCTCTCAGGCGCTGAGTGAAAAGGAGGGTGATGTGCGGGTAGAGTGGCCTTATATAGGCCCAGTGGCGCGAACGGGACCAAGGTGATTGGAGCGGTACATTGTTTTATCTTTCAGGCGCGAGGCGCTGCCTCGAGTGATAGCCAATAGCGAAGCCCGTAGAGGGCGTAGCACATACGACATAGAACCACTCTCTAGAGAAGTATTTAGTATATTAATAATGGGATTTATAAAATACAAGTTGATGTTTTGGAGGACATAATGACTGAAGTTATCTCTGCCTGATCAACAGCAGTGAACCTATCTAGTATTACTGAAGGATTTGTATGGGACACTAGCTTTATAGTTTGGGCTTGCTCGGTACTAATAGTGGGAATAATGTCATTTAGTTTATCTCTAATAGTTGTGAAAGAATTGAAGGAAGTCATCACAGCTTAGAGTAACTGTGACAGTTTGTCAGCCTGGATACAGCTGAAGAGAAACCTAGTGTTGTTTTTGTTAGATTTATTAGATGTGAATAATATCTGGTTTGGGCCTCACGCAGAGCCTGATTATAAGACAGTAAGCACAGTTAATACAGACAAACTGAATGTGCAGTCGTTTTCTGTGTTAAGCCTTTTATGTAGAGGCGTGATTGAAGCACTGCGGTGCGGTTGTTCCTTATTGATCGCCGTTAACGACAGTATGTACAATGTACGAGTCACTGTACGTATCACTGTGTTGGAAGCTCAGAGCGATCAGCGTGAACACAGCGTTCCACATGCTCCATCATAAACAATGACAAATTAAAAATGCCAAGTATCAAAATCGTATCGACAGTCGTCAATTGTCAGTGTTCTGCACCCTGTAAGCTTTTAGCCAATCTTTATTTTGGGTAAATCCACCTCTTATTCCTGAAGTTACAAGCACAAACTGCTGACAAACTAATACATCTCTATATTTAACAGTGTAAAATACTGCGACTCACTACGAAGAACCGCCGCACATTTCTCAACCTTCCTTTTTTAGGCCAGTTGTCCTGACTAAAGTTTCTGGCTTCAGTTTTTTCTGTAGCCTACACAGTCTCGTGTCCAGTGCAGCTCCCTGACAGGGGGCGCTGCAGCTCCTCGACGGGGGGTGCTGGAGTGCAGAGACACAGAATAGCAGGAGAGACTGTGGCTCCACTGAGAAACACTGACAGGATTTAGACACAAGTGATCAGCAGCATGTGAACTATAGGTGAACAAGTCACAAGTGGTCTTTTAGTAAACAATGCCTCCATTTGAAGCTTAGTAGTAGAGTCATCATTTTTAAAAGATGCAATATGATGATTATAATTGATTTAAAGGTGTACTATGTAACTTGTGTGCAGGGTCCCCACCTGCCTATCATAGCATCATGAAATGTAATTTGCATTTGGATTTCTTGATCTAAAATACCCAAATTACAGGAAATTACATCTTTCTTGTTTGCTGGGGGAGGACCCCCAGACTCCCCACTTTCGATACTGCCAACTGCTATTTCAATTCTGAATTCTGTCCAGGGATGCTTCACTAATGGACAATGGACAAAGGTCTTGTCAAAAGTGCCCAACACTTGACCATGTGTTACTGCAGTGTTTCTCTCAGGTTTTGGGCGGGTGTGGTACCGATGTGACCACAGTGTGAAGCACGTTGCACACAGTGATCCAAGGGACTGTTCAGGGAGTTGTGTGTTTGCTCAGCTGCATGAAAAAATTGAGGGAACATTGTTTATCACAACAAACATTTTATATTTACTTGGTCTTTTTAAGAGTATTCTCTGGGTTGAGTGTGTCCCAAAGAAAAGGCTCGATGGGATTTGAACCCTACTTACTAGACGGGTGCTTTGTCCAAGTAAGTCATTGCATGAATAATGCCGTTGTGTCCTTGGGCAGGACACTTAACCCACCTCGCCCCCAGTGTCTGTGTACACTGGTGTATGAATGTGTGAGTGGATGGGTGACTGGTTCCTTGATGTAAAGCGCTTTGAGTGCCTTAAAAAAGGTAGAAAAGCGCTATATAAATGTGACCATTTACCATTTTGCATCTGCTCACCTCTGCAGGATATGCAAATGCACGTCGCCTTAACAGAATCCGCTTCAGGAGTGTGAATATTGCAGATCAGAAAAAATAAAAAAAATGTGATGGGTCGCAGAGGTTAGTCTTAAGTTTTAATTGACCATCTACAGCTCAGGTCTTATTGTCGTACAAAAAAAGAATAACTTCTTAAGAAAATGAACACACTAAATGCAGAGCCCCAAAAGTATTGTTCCATGTTTCATTTATTAAATGATAAATCAACATAGTAATTATCGTGACAGATATGATGTGGCATATGCAACAGAAAAGTGGAGCAGCTGTGTTTCATTGTTGTGAAGAAGAAGTCTAATTGTTTGACCTTGAGAAATCAAACTACCCAACTATAAAAAAAAACCACATACATTGAAGACACCCTAGGAGTTTTCTATAAATCGTCCCATCTGCAGCTCTGACTTCTTGCAGTGTGTTTGGGACCTTAAACATTCACACTCATCACCTCCTTCGGGGTGCAGTTCACTCTTACTCTTGCATAAATTGCTCTTGTTTATGCAAATTTCTGTGTCGTTTCCATATTATATAAGACTGTACTTCCCACTCAGTGACAGACCGTGCACTTGACCCCCCCTCCCCCTCCTCTGGGTTTGACTTGAGCTACAGAAAAATAAACAAATTTCCCTCCTCTTTTTACATATGAGCGGGTAAAGTGACACACACAGTTTTGGACAAAAACCCTTTAGACAAAGTATCATTTTGCATATGTTTTGTATGTGTTTACATCTGCACCTGACTTTGTCATATAGGTGCACCAGGACCACATTTAGGTACGTAATATTTTATAGAAACATCTTTTTTTAACCTTTCTTTTTAGAAAGAAATCACTTTTAAATTGCACAGATCTTAACATTTCTACAGTGCTGTCCCGTAGCAACAAAATATGTGCATTATTTTGCAGAGGTTTTGAGTGAAAAGGCCATGGGAATTGTCAAGATCAATATCAGTGACATGGTTGATTCTTCTTATTAATCTGGTTCCTTAACAATTCTCTAGAGAGTCTTTATTAATAACAAATAAAATCAAACTAAATAGCTGATTGCACTGCTTTTATACAGTCAGTGGTTTACCAAGACAGACGCAGGGTCTTTCTCTCTGCTCCGCACACATGTCCTAGTATGGATTCATATTAACAAGTGAGTTACATTAAGTTAACGGGGTTTAATTCCTTCTGCAGAGTTTCAGTGGCAGAATAAGCGCCTGATAGGTTTTTGGTCGCACCTAATTTAACATTACTTTCACTCATTAAAGCCCTGCTGTGGAACATCTTATCATTAAATACAAGTAAAATGCAATCATTTATTTTATTACTTGTGTTTTCATTACTAAAGTGGCTTGAAAAACTTTCTTACTGTGAGCTGGCCCTCTCCATAGATCTGACCTACAATTTGGTGTTGCTGCTTTGGTTCATTTTCATGATAACGCTTTAGTTAGAAATGTCAATGTGCAGTTGACTGTGGTGTAACGATACATGTTCAGAATGATACAATGCATATTCATTTAAGAGAGCGCTAACCGCTGTGCCACCGGACCGCTCATTATTCCACCGAAAATCTCAACTATCAGCTGTGGTCCTCTGACTCTGCAGCAGGAGAAAAAACACTTTTTGCTGAAAGTAATGAACCTAAAGGAATGTTATATAAGTATATAACTTATGTTCATCCAGTGTATAATAGATATTTTTAAGAGTGGAGTTTAGTTTGCATCGATACCGTGGCCTGGATCGGGGGACAACTATCTGAGGCTGCATAATAAAAGTAAAATAAAGAACATAATGTCAATAGAATTGTTTTTTAGACATCCACAGCACAGTTTTAGTGCCCTCTTCGTACCAATATCAAAGCTTTAGGTCCTCCATCTAAGCAATTCTGCCCAAACAAAATATCAGCCTCTGATGAAGATTGAATATCGGCCCGATATATCCTTTGTTAAATCGATCTAGTTTATTTAAGCTTGACTTTTTTAAAGCATATTTCTGTGAGCAATAAGGATATGTAGCATCAGATTACAATCCATCCTGGTACTGTGAGCTGGAAACAACGCAAACCTCCGCCTCTGTTGAATACACATGTGTGCACTCACACGCACACACGCGCACACACATAAACACATACGCACGCGCACACATAAACACATACACACGTACGCACACACACGTGCGCGCTCACATAAACACATACACACGTACGCACACACACGTGCGCGCTCACATAAACACATACACACGCACACACACACACACATAAACACATACGCACACATAAACACATAAACACATACGCACACACACACATGCACACACACGCACACACGTGTGCACGCACACACACGCGCACACACAAACACATACGCACACATACACACACGCACATACGCACACATACACACGTACGCACGTGTACACGCACACATACACACTTACACAGACACACGCGCGCTCACAAACACACGCACACATAAACACGTACACACACAAACACATACACACGTATGCACGCACACATACACACACACACACACACACACGTGTATTCACACACACACATAAACACATACGCACGCGCACACATACACACACGCACACACACACACACGCACACACACACACACACACACACACGTGCACACACACACGTATACACACACACATACACACGCACACACACAGACACACACACACACATACACATAAACACATACACACACACGTATACACATACACACGCACACACATACACACACATACACACACGCACACACACACATACACATACACACACACGTATACACATACACACGCACACACACACATAAACACATACACACACGTATACATACACACACAGACACGCACACATAAACACATACACACATACACACACACATACACACGCACACATAAACACATACACACACGTATACACACACGCACACACATACACACACGCACACATACACACACGCACACATACACATACACACGCACACATACACATACACACGCACACATACACACACACGTATACACATACACACGCACACACACACACACATACACACACACGCACACATACACACACACGCACACATACACACACACGTATACACATACACACACACACACACACACACGTGCACACACACACACACACATGCAGTACTGGGAGTACAAGGAGGCCAAGCGTGAATGGAGATGCCAGTTCACTAAAGTGTCCCTGTGGACTTGGCACCGTGAGAATCAGTGCAGCGCAGAGGGAGGTGTCACAGTAGTACTGGTCGTTTTGTTTCTTTACATTTGAGTGAAGCGTGAAATATGAACTCGTAAAATAATTCAGTCTAAACTTAGCCCATAGGCAGGATATTCAGTTTGCAGAAGGCATACTATAGTTATAATATTATAATATGTGACCATTAAAACTGTGATTTATGTTTAAAGAATGTGATTCTGTTCAAAGTTAAAATTTTAAACATGTCCAGGGGCAACATTTGAGGTAAGACTGTGGCATAAACCAGTAAAGAATCACATGCATTACATTACATATTTGCAAAGGTCTTGACCGATTTGTAGGTCATAAAGAATAAAGACATTACTACTGAATACATTGAGTTATATAAATTATTTCAATGTTTGTGATTATCTAATTGCTACCATTCTAATTACAATTGCAAGTTGTACAGGCATATCTTGAAGTCCTACTTGGGTTAGGAAGGCACTAAATCTATAGCCCAATGCACTGCCTGACGAGGGGAAAAAGGGCACACTCTAATATGTGTTTGGACCGTGTTTGGCTTTGATTACAGACACATGCACTGTGCCATTGTTTCAGTGAGCCTCTTGTATGTCAAACGATTAATTTCATTCCAGTGTTGCATTCATTTTTCACCAAGAGATGATGGAGAGTGTGACGACTGCACAAAGCCTTCTCCAGCACATCCAAAAGATTCTCAATGGGGTTCAGATCTGGAGTAGATAGATAGTAGATCCTTCTCCATCTCCTGAGATGTCTTCTTTGCCTGATGCCAATAATTTGACCCTTTTCCACAACCACAGGATTTGTCTCTCCACATGGTTCTTAAAGAATGAGAAGCCACTCGTGCATCAGCTGGGTTTAAGTACCATGTTGCAGCTGAAAGACAATCGCCTGCAACATTTATCCGACTGGAGGAGAGACCTGCTCGCTTAGTTCAATCAAACGGTTACTTAGACATCGTGCCAAAACTACAATATGATCTTGTAGAGATGACGCATATTTCACCGTCTTTCAAATGCATGCAGACACCCCCTGCACCGGGCAACAGTCATTTTTCAAATATCAGAAAGGTAAAGTTTAAAACAGGGATGCGCATTGGCACCAATAGTAGAAAACTCATGAGATCAGATATTGGTTCCAGATCTGCCCAATCAGAGCACTGGGATCAGAAATGAGGACATCAATTTAAAACTCAGAACCTTGAGAATACAGTCCCTGTGTTTTACAAGTCCAGTGTAGAAAAGGCTAGCGCTTGCCCAAAGCAGCCGCAGGACATGAAGACAATTCCTGATTTAATCTCATGACATTTTTTCAGTCTAAGTTTATTTTACAGTCTGTATCTTTCATTTTGATTGCCAGCCAAAGAAACCACATCAGCAAATGCTAACCGAGACAACCTGGTTCAAAGGTCAGGAGTTACACTAAAGAGGTTTAACTCTAGGAGTCTCATCATCCACAAGACTAAAACCAGACTCTGGGATAGAATAATGAATGAGGACATGTTCTTGGTTTAATTAGAGAATTGGTTCAAATACGTCCTCCTATTTCTTTTGATCACTGTAAACATACGAACACTGCAAAGTAAAAGTAAAAATGATAACATTTAATGGAGCAGAATTTCTGCTGGTTTGCTGGTGCAAAGTTGCTGTAATGGGCCTTTAATTTTTCTATTAGTCTATTATTACAGTAATAATAACCTTTAGCAATTAGGACCAACTCTGAAGACATGTTGAACTAGTTTCAATCAAAGTTATTGGCAGCTACTCACAGCCCAAGTATTGGATCGGTGCATCCTTAGTTGAAAATGTCTTTCGTTTAGTTTTCCAGTATAACTTCTTGTTTTCTGATGCTCTGCCCTGGTCTTGTGATGTGGACTCTTTGATTTCATATTGTTTTCTCCTGTCTCTCTCCTCTCTTCTCTATCCAAACCTCTTCCGTGACCTTTTATCTTTTGACCTGATCTCCATTAGCCGACCCTGGAGCCTAAACTCAAGGTATGTTTGGATGTAAGTGTTGCACAAAGGAACTGCCTGTGTCTGCGAGGCTGAGGATGTGGTCATTTCATGGGTGTTTTTGGCTGAAGAACAGCTTCACTCCTAAAACACCTTTACACAATGCTTTGAGTGTAAACAGGTCGTGTGAAGTGAACTTGCCAGCACTTTGTAATGTGTTCATTCACTGGGGCTGGGCCTGTCACAATGACACATTTTCAAGTGCGATGTATTGCTGCTGGAAATATTATGATAAACAATAATATTGAATGTTATGCCTCTGATACAATAACCTTATTGTTAACAGTTTTATTTTTTTTAAATGTATGTGTGTGTATGTTTGTGTATATAATATACACACATACGTACATACAATATATATCATATTGTCATATGTTGTTGTCTTTGTTTTGTTTTTTCTTTTGTTTATCAAAATATAACTTATTACACTGTGATTAAAGGAACTAATTACAAAAAATCTCCTAAAATAGTTTGTTCAAGTAAAAAACAAGCTCTGTTCAGTTTTGTTTAGTGAAAATTCACCAAATGTACAGAACAGAAGAAAACGGACAATGTCAACCACAATGTCTGCCACAACTGTCACCTTTACAGCAGACAATGACCAAACAACCATGTGCTAAATGCATTCTGATATCAGAACATTAAATATACACATTAAACGCTTCTACATCAGTGAAACCAAAGGTGAAAAGCCAGACGGCTGTTAAAAACCGTGCTTTTGAGTAGACCGTGTATCCACTGACAGCCTCTGGACGACGCTGTTTTAGCATTCATTAACCTCACTGAAGTTGCATTATACAGATGGGTATCTTTTTAATATGTTAAATGTTGGATCGGGTTTGTCTTGGAGTCTCTGCCCCTAAAGTCCCATTCTCAGATCTGCACAAGCTCCTGTCAGGAAAACGTCTGAACTTACGCTGCTTTGATAGTGATACTTTGGGCTTGGGTCTAACTGAGATGTGATGATACTGCAATATCCCGGTCACTTTTTTGTCATTGCACGTCTAATTTTACTTGAATTATCATTATTGCTCCACAAATATGGGGGCATTTTTTGCCTTTAGCGCAGCAGAACTAGCAGAGTTGGCTACAACACACGTATTCTCAAAGGCTGTGTCTGAATGTCCCACTCTCTCTTCTTCTCTAACCCCTCAGTCACTATAATCCTGCCCTGTTCAGTGACTAAATAGTGCCCTAAATCCTGGAGCGATTCGGCTCGCTACTTTCTCCACTCTGGCGGAGTGACTCTGGCGTTTGGGAGAAAAAAAAGTCGGCAAAACGCAGACAAAAATGTATTTCTGTAATGAATATGGATCAAATCTGCCTGACACGCACATATTTATGGACTAATAAACATCATATAAGTTTTATTCATCATGGATCACACGTGAAACATCAAATAGACTGGATTATTCAACTTTTTGCCAGAGATTTGCGATCTGTTCACAGTTCAAGCTAAGATAAGTGGCTAACTCCAGCAACTCTGCTGCTAACGGTTTGTTTAAAGAGTTTTGTTCATAATCTCGGCTCAGCAGTTCATTTAAACGTCTCCTCTTTCTGCTTTCATTCAGTTTGCTGTAGTTTTTCTGACCCTCGCTATGCATTGTGGTTTATTTTGACCGGTGTTATGACCATCGCTGGACACCACTTTTCAAGATGCATTGTGGGAAATCTTGAGTGCACAACTTTTTCACCTGTTGGACATTCGGACAGCACTAAAAACGTGTGACCACTAAACAGTGATAACTCTGATTGGTTTACTCCGCTTCCTGTTTGCTCGGGTTTGCTCCGCCCTAGAAATCAAATTGACTCAAATGCCGACCAGACTCATCTTAGCATTAGCTTTGAGACAGAAACACCAACTTTATAAAACACAGGTTTCCCCCGGGGACATGTTTATACCACACGTGTAGATCTTAACATGCTGCCAGTGATTATCCAGCTGTTACCTGCTCTCCACTTTGGGTTCATTGATTATTGACTTATTTTAACAGGACTCTGAAAATTCCACGAGGAATGAATGGAGCAGGAAGTGAAGCTCCACATTTTTCCCACCAGAACTATCCATGTGAAAGGGGCCTATTGCTGCTGCACTTTACCACGTGTGTTCTTTTAGTTGAGTTCGTTTTCACAATCCTACTAAGGTGTGGGGGATATAGCCAGAAATGAATATTTCAATAGATTTTGGAGTATCCAGACTATGTCAGTCCAACATAAATGTGTTAAAAGATGTCTTTACACATAAACCTATTTGTTTAGGTTAAATTATCACATGAATTAACACATGAAAAATGTCAATGTAAACGTAATGACAAAAGTGCATAAATATCACCTTGTACCCTTTATTTGAAAGTTTGTAATATAACTCATTTCATTGCTATTTTTAATACGGTTTTTTTTATTTAACTATAACAATATTCAAGCTTTTAATAAACTTTAAAACAACATTCACAACATAATCTAAATTCCATTTTATTTTCCACTAAAAATACTTACTCCTACTTCAGTTCAAATCATTTCAGTTCATTCTTTACTCAAGTTGTACTTGTGAGCACAGTTAAACTCAGACCCCCATAAGCACCGGGCCGTCTCCAGCCTTAAGCTTTTGTTTAACTTGTCTAGACCTCCTCGGCTGACAGAACATGTCTACAACCCTTCATCATGTCATTTACTCCTAAGGCTCCTCTCATGTCTCTCTCTCCTCCACAGGAACCTAACAGCGGACCCCCCACCCTGGTGACTCTCAAAGTGGACCCTGATGGATTCTTCCTTTACTGGACGGGAGGCTCCAACCTGGTACGTACATATCCACAGACTATACCCAGTGTTTTTGAGCCTCTAAAGACACTTCCATGCCCTGTTTTAAACATGGCTCTGTCCGGTCTCCTTTGTGTGCTTTGTTTAATCCATAAAAACTCTCAAGATAGAATGAAGATTTACTGAACCAGGTATGACCCATCAAGATGGTCCTCTAATTTAAAAAAGATTACCTGGACAAGTTGTCAACAAATGGAATAATATAAATGAGTGGTGTAACGGTACGTTAAAATAATCTGTTCAGGTATCTGATGTGTTGGTTCGTGTTATTTAGGTACATTTTCAGTGGCGAAAAAATAGAAGAAATAAGTTGTAAATAAGTATTTAACCTATTATAAGCAAATGCATAGTTATAACAAATGAACCCTCCTAGATACATAGTTTAACACAAAAAGCTTTTTGTTGTGGCATATTTTCTCTCACTAAAATCATATAAAGCTTGTCTTATCTTATATAATTTAAATGATGCTTAATAAACCATGCATTTTCACACAAGGACTGGGAGTTTGTGCATTGCTAAAGTTTTACTTAAAGAGTCATGTAACTGCTGTAGCGGTGAGTCCAAATCTTTGTCTACCTTGTGCTCCTATTTTGAAGCTGTAAATTGATCTGAACTACACGTGCCACACTCAATAAGTCACGCTGATGAATAATAATCCAAGAAGGAAGTGTTAGAAGTGATTAAAACTCACTGTCACTAGTGTCACTGTGGGAACAAGTGACACGTGATCTCGTGAAACGATACACGCATGGACCGAACCGAACATGCTGCGCCAAAACTATTCACTGCACCCACATGAACCGTTGCTCTCCTAATATAAATATCCTAGAAAAAGTATGTGGTTTTTTTGTAAATTTTCTATTCTTTCATTCAATTTTTCAGGGCCCGTCACCACCTTGTCTGTAAGCAATATGGTCGCTTTGCCTGTGTTCCATTGTATGGCACGAGGCTTGTGCCTTGTCAGTTAACTGGTTATTGGTGTGCCCTGCCGCTCATTAAAGACCACAAAGCATCGTGAGAGTCAACGCAGAGCAGCAGGACAGGGACAGGTCTTTTAGCTTTTGTAACACAACTGCTTGAAAGCATCCACAAACACTGTTTTGACGCAGTGTTGACCGGTCATTTCTTAAATCAAGATTCATTGGTGTAATGTTGCTAGCGTGAGTTGCTTACCTTAGCTTTTGCCTATAAAAGTAGTCCATAAATGCTGCAGTGTCACTTGGGTTTGCTCTGACTCATGAGACATTCTTCCCCAGCTGCATGTGCTTCCTCCAGTCAGTCACTAATGAGATTTTTTTTCCTATTTACACTTCTTCTATATGCATTGTATCAGTGTTAGTGAGTTAATACACTTTGTATTTGATCTATAATGCTATTATTAGGTGAAAATGATGCTTCACATATTGGCAGAACTCATCAACCATCTGTTTTGGGTTCTGAAAATCTGCATAATTTTAGCCATGAAATAACCCATTTTGTTTAACCTCAATCTAACTTGTCTTTTAGTCACTGGGTGTGTGTGAAAGTTGAAGAAATGCAACGCCCCTCGCTCCATCCCCGGCTCGTGTTCATCCTAAGGCATGTTTGGAATGAGCAGCTATTGCCAGTATAACAGCAGCATGGTGGAGGCTGGTTCAGAATCCTCTCGTGTCATTATAAACTAGGACACAGTCAGTGTCAGTCTGCTACACGTTTGTCCACATGTGCTCACTTCTTCTCATGCTCCTGTAAGATTTGAAATCCTCCAGTGAGTCTGTGCTCAGATACTAGGTCAGTTTGGGCTTGAGGCTCGACAGTGACACTGTTTAGGTTTAGGTTAAGTGTAACGTGTGTCTTTACTGTGAAGAGCATGTCTCTGCTGCCAGTGCACACAGTCAGCTGTCGACAACATGCTGATACAAGTGGGATGGCATTGAGCCTCCATGTTGACTGTAAGCAGGGGATTGCTTTTGCTCTTCTGGCTCCTAACTAGCTTTATTATCGTTCAGAAAGTTATGTCAAACCATTTGGCAGTAGATGGTGGCAATATTTTGAAGTGTCAGTGATATTGTTTGTTATAATTTTGAAGATAGCGTTAGATCTCTGTAGTTTGTCTTCCCCTGTCAATGGCAGCCTGGTTGTTCCTATTTATTTCGAGAAGATCTGTGCTGGAACAGCTTAAGGTTTGGTTCTTATCTAGGAGAATTTGCTCAGCTGATTCACTTCAAAGTGTCAAACACATGATATACAGACTCAACGGTCCGCGAACTAGACTGTTTATCATGCGTTAAAAGGGCCATTATGCTGTGTAATCACATAAATATCATGATTTGTACACTGAAATATATCCTTCAATATATACTGTAGATCAAGTTAACTAAATTAGCTGACATTCCATTGACTAAAACTGAAAACAATGCAGAGGCTCAATGCACTCTTCACTTGCTGTAGTCTTTCCAGGTACTGTTCATCACACGGTGTAGTTATTCGTCAGCTCTTCCTTCTTCTTCCCCGAGAGATTTCAAACCACTGCTGAACAAAAAGAGGACAGGCCAACACAAATTCAGCTATTAATCAGAACACTTGCACCGCGTGTACAGATGACAAGGGTATTTTGGATGGAACCTAATTCTCCTAATAGAGAGACTCAAAAGATGTAATCTCCAGTGTACGCTTTCATTTCTCATCCATCCAGCACTTTTGACGACGTGGGGTTAGCAGATTCTTTTAGATCTGCGGACGGTAATATTTTAGTCTGCAGAGTGCAAAATAATGAAATGATTTTCTGCATCGAAGGTGAGAAAGTAAGATACTGACCGAGCAGTCATTTAGGACACACATTGAAGATGAGAGGAACAGGGGTCCTGATTTGAAGGACAAGTTTCTTGATTAGGTTGCAGACATGGAGTCAAGAAAAAGTTAACAATGTGCAAAGAGATGTTGTGGCGTCTTCTATTTTAAATCATGCATTGCTCACCAGAAAAAAAGAGTGATGTGTTGCTATCATTCATGTGTGTTATAACAGATACAACAAGAACATCCATAACTTCACTGGCTGGCTGTCCAGTGTCTGGACCTCCTCTTTTTCTGTCATTGTTTGACATTTCCCCTGAACAAATTGCTCCAACGGTTTTGTGACACTGTCTTCCTGTTCTTGTTCTTTGCATTTCATTCTTCCACTTAAACCGTTATATAATCCTGAGGAGTGTTGCTTAAGGTCTGGGATGTTGAGTGTAGTGTGTAGAGTTCCCAAACTGCTGGGGTCTGTGGTGAGAGGCTTGCACAGTGGCTTGGCTGAAGACAGCAGACACTCCCTTGTTATTGTACACAGTAGGCCCATGTGTCTGTGTCACTGCTGCTCTGGTCAGGGCCACTTTACATTCACTCACTAAAGACTAGTTGAGCCTGGATATGTCCTGAGTAACACATGGTTCACACGATCAACCGTTGGAGGGAATATCTTCTGTGTGGTGAAGTTACCTGACTTCTTCTGGTTAGCAAAGGCTTGTGCGAGATGCTAGCCAGTGTTTTTGCGTTTGTAAAAGTTATTTTACAAACGCAAAAACCCCCTTCCGCTAATCACATCAACTGGAGCACATACAAGTGCATCATAAAACTGGAACATTGTCATTAATAATACCCCTTTATGAATGGCTTTGCGCTTCACTGTCTGATGTCCGTGATGCAGATACATGTGGTGCATGATGTGCCTGATGTGCAGCACGTGAGCCGTCAGTAGTGACCCAAGTGGTGAAGCTGCCAGGGCCCACAAGCTCCTGACATTAAACTCTTGTAACTCTTAACACCAAGGGAGCAGATGTGCTTACGGTGTATATGATGTAAAAAAAAAAAAAGTTAGAGCTACTGTCCAGCGGGAAATGTGTAGGTCACATGGAGCAGAATTTCAGATCCAAAGGATGATCCTTGAGAGTGGACCTGGGGTGAACATTGTCCGGGGAAAAGGACGAGGAGCTGTGTAAGGTCATGGTGATCGATGACACAGGTCGTAGAATGAATAAGAAACTTTCTTTTGGTTTTGTTTTAAAACATGAGATGACAAATTTAAGGCACACAAGAGCAAAGAACACATACACACACACACACACACAAACAGTACACACACGCACACACACACACACAAGCACACACAAACACAGCAAACACACGCACACATGCACACACAAGCAGGCGCGCGCACACACAGCACACACACAAACAGTGCACACACACAACACACACACACACAGCACACACAACCACACTCACACAAAGTACACGCACACACACAGAGTACACATGCACACACACACACACACACACAGAGCACGCACACACACACACACACACACACACACACACACACACACACACAGCACACACAACCACACACACACAAAGTACGCACACACACACACGCACACACACACAGACGCACACACACACACAGCACGCACACACACAGCACGCACACACACAGCACACACAACCACACACACACAAAGTACACACACACACAGAAGCACACACACACACACATACACACCCACAGCACACACACACGCACGCACGCATGCGCGCACAGACTCACAGGCAGTACACACACACTCACTATCACACACAGTACACACACACACACACACACTCACACAGACACACACACTCACACACTCACACACACACACAGAGTACACACACACACAGTACACACACATACACTCACACACACACACAGTACACACACACACACAGAGTACACACACACACAGTACACACACACAGTACACACACACACACACACACACAGTACACATGCACACACACACACACAGTGCACACACACACACACACACACACACACACAGAGGGAAGTGGGGAGCCGCTCTGATAAAGGCCTGCTGCTTCCTCTGTGCTGTTTCTCCTTTTCACTTTCTTCATGGCTGTTTGCTGATGACATTATCAGCCGGTGCATGCGTTCACCCTTTGGAGACATAATGTCCTGTGGTGCAGTATCTCATCTCATCTGTCTCATAAAAGTTAATCAATTACTTAAGCTGTATTGGAAACACTCATTTTTATGCAGATTGTTCATTATATATATAAAGCACATAATCTTCACATACGTCTGACAAAACCTCACAGAATGACTTGCCCTCAAGTAACCTCCTCTAAGTCAGAGAAGCAGCTTTTAGCAGCGTTAAGAGCTTACTGTTTCTATTGTGTTGCCATTTGAGATTGTGACAAAAATGCACCGCGCAAAATATTATCGTAAATAGCAGACTATGAAATGAAATGAAATTATGCGCAAAATCAGTTTGTTTGTTTTTCAAAGGATCAAAGCAGAAATAAGACAAACTAAAGTAAATGATATCTGAAAGAGAAACAAATGTTCAAATCATTTCATATTATCAAGCTTTTGTCACTTGTTGATTCACTCACAATGGGAGGAGGATCAAAAACCTTTCAAAGAGTACTGTTACTTCAATAAATGTATAGTGTCAGAAAATTACTTCAAGAAGTACAATTTCTTGAAAAAGTTCCTCTAGCAAATGTAACAGAGTACTACCCTCCTGTGGGTAACAACCACAGTATGTGTCGATCAAGTTTATTTTGGAGAATTTGGTGAACAGTATAAAAGTATAAGTACTACGATGAAACTGAATCAATGGGAGTTTCAGTCTTGATTGATCGGTCAATCTTGATTACATTTTTTTCTCCCTCAAATTCTCCAGCCTGAAGTCAAATCTGTTTATCCTGTAGGTGATTGATTTTCAACCAGTGTGCCGGGAACACTAGTGTGGCTTGAAGTTTTGCCAGGTGCGCCTTGAAAAAATGTCCAATTTGAGTTACCAAATTCACTTTTTTGGAGTGTCCTAAGCAACTTCTGCACCAAAAACGAACGCAAAACAACCACTCTGGTCAGACACAGTGGCACAGACATTATTTGGCTCATTACACACCATATTATTTTTACTAAATGGTCTGATTTGGTCATGTTTCAGTAGTAGGTGGTGTGCCGTGGTATCTTTTAAACCAAAAAAGTGTGCCTCGACTCAGAGAAGGTTGAAAAACACTGCTGTAGATCACCAGCTGCAGCTCTCTGACAGAGGACCTGCACTCTGAGCGGACCATTGACTCTGGGTCTAGATTACAAACATTTTAATGGTGCTGCTGTACTCCACAGTGCAGTGCTGTCCACTGCGGTGGTCACAGGAGCTGGTTTAAGCACACGTCCTGAACATGTCACTTGTGAAGGAGTGGACCTCCCCGTGGCCTTTACACTTATCCACCTGATCATCAGAGAGGAGCCTGGAAGACTGGAACATTTACGTGTTTGAAACAATGAACTGACCTGACTGTGGATATCTGA
Source organism: Rhinogobius similis (assembly GCA_019453435.1). Lineage (NCBI taxonomy): Eukaryota > Metazoa > Chordata > Actinopteri > Gobiiformes > Gobiidae > Rhinogobius > Rhinogobius similis. Next base: position 2,714,450 of record CM033619.1, on the reverse strand, counting down.
CTCCTGGTGACCTTCTCCTGACCCCATTGTCCAGGTTAAATGTTAAAATAATACCCTTGAACAATGCACTCCATGGGCTGAACTGTTCTGCTGAAAACAAGCAGAGCACGACCGCTTTAGTCACCCCATACAGGTACGTTTAATTCAAATGACTTGTAAGATTTACGTACTATGCAACAACGAGATGATTGCATTAAAAAAAAGAAAGAAAAGAAAAGAAGAAAAGAAAATGGCAAGGTGAATCTTGCTAATTTTCTAATTAGTCTAGTTTTCTATTATTTCCGTGGGCATCATTTTTGATAGTTTTAAGGGGAGACATTACAGGTGAATAGGAAAAAATCATAAATTTAAAGATATAAATTTGAAACTTCTCCTGTGGTGTTTTCCTCATGTCATGTGGAAATAAGGCCTTTTATATGTAAAAATGGCCAAATATACACATACTTGAGGCATATAAAACAGAAAAAATGGACAGAACCAGGTTTAAATTTCTTGGTTCATTTTGTAACATATTAGTTATAAAAGCATTTACAGGGGATTTTGGATTTCTTATTTAGTCTGAAGTAAACTAGATTTGCCTGAAAATTGTCCTAAAAATTCAAATTCTGCCTCATTTTTTTTCACTTAAAACTTTAATAAATCAGTTTTAAGTTTTAAAATATAAAATTAGATATTTAAAAAAAATCCTTCTGTACGTTTCGTCAAAGTCTTGTTGAGTCAGAGATTGTAAAGTCGTGTGTGGGATCTGCTTCAGTGGTGATCCTTATGCCCCCAGGGGAGGGGGTTAAATGGAGCAATAGAACATTTTAGGAGAAGATTGGACAAGTTTGTTGTTTACACATTAAAGCCAATATGTTTAGAGAGCAAACTGACCAAAAAATAGAATAAAAATAAAATCAAATGTTTTGCCTGTACCGTCTTAACCTTTACGGCCGTAGGTATCATATTTGATACATACTGTTTTTAGATCCCAAGCCTCTCCACATCAGAAAAACTTGACTTAAAAACCTGATGTATACAATTTGACGATTTGTCTTCTGCCCCCTGGAGGTGATTTTGTTCACTACAATCACTTGGGCAGGTCACATGGTCAAATCCAAACTGGCCTACTCGCAGAAGTGCTCACGTGACTGAACGAAGGAGAATGAATCAAACTAAACTTCATATGTACTTCTCAGTACAAGCAAATCATCCTTTTTACTGTAAGGTTCCTCAAAAAAGAAAAAAGCACTATTACATAAATGCCATGATTCATGCAGGGTTTGATACTGATTTTGAGAAATTTCTACCACACTTCACTTTTAATGAGTAATTCCATGTTTTTATTAAATATAGAAATTACAGCTGAGCAGCGATTAAAACATTTAAATCACATGTTTGAATTACAATTAATCAGTATTTATCTTACAGGCAAAGGTCAATAAACAATATATGAGAAGATGTTTTGGTCCGTAAATAGCTCTTTATATTACTTTTGAGGCTGAGGTTTGGAATGTGCTGTTTGATATGATTTTCATTGTATTTGGAACCAAATTATTTAAAAACTAACGTCCAAATAATAGCAGCAGTATTATATTCATTATTTTTCCATTGTTTGGATGGTAAGGTCATGGAAATTTGTCCTCTGCATTTGACCCATTTTGATTGGAATGTTCTTTAACATTTTGAGACTGATCATATTTTTTCAAATCAAAAGTTTCTAGTCCTGTGCTTGTCCTGTGGATCGGCTGCTCCTTTCTGCTCACCGTCTGGTTCAGCCGGGAACAGTCCTCAGTCTTTTAGTCCTGGTTCAGTTCTGGTCCAGTACTGGTTCAGACGGCTCACTGCCGACTAAAATACATTGTGGAAAGTGAACCAGCTCTTTTGGATTGTTTTGATCATGTGTGTTGTTTATGAGGGCCTGGATAAACGCAGCACAATGAAGACATTTGAGATTTAAGGACCTCATAATTCCAGCAATGTGGAGGTACTTCTGAAAGCTGGAGGGGCTCATGTTCTCTTTTTCAGGCAATGTTGTTTTTGTATCGACACACTGCCTCTGGTGGATCCACGTTGTCATTGCGTACTGTCAAATGTCCACACATACAGCACATACAGTTGTGTTATGCTTTTTTATTGTACTTATCATTGGTATCATTGAACTATAGTTTAAGGAGATCATAATTTTGTTCAAAACAGCTGAAGAGATAAGCCCCACCTCTTCATAGTAGACGTTTCTCCTGTTGTTTAGCCTCCTGTTGTTTAGCTTCCTGTTGTTTAAAAATGTGCGCTCAAAACAGACAAAAACACACCTACAAACAACAAATGCAACTCAATGCACCAAAACGTGACTAAACAATTAGATATTTTTCCTAAATCGTGCAGCTCTGTTTATACAAAGTGAACACAAATCGTGATCAAAATGGTGATCTGGCCCCAAAAAATCGTGATGATCATTTTTTGCCTTATCGCCCAGCCTTAGGGCTATGTGACAGTTTAGAACTCTAGATGTGTAGAATAATTTCACTTTTTTATGTATATTCAAATTGTATCCAGATAATGCACCAGTATTATCATGTCCTCGTGAATCACATTTGCACGTCCATGATCTGTGGACGATTAGTCCCCTTAATTCCTAAAGTTGGAGTTGGACAGGCCTTAATAGGACATAAATGTGTGTATTATGTCCCTATAATTACAGATTGGTTTATTGGCTTTACGCACTAGTGCCAGTGTTTAACTGTAAATGTTGTAAAAAGCAGTCCTCCCCCACAGCAGCCATCGTGTGATCTGTTGAAAAATAAATATTATAGTTGTTTTAGCTTAATGGTAGTGTTCATGTGGCATCACAACAATCTACATTCCCTATCATTTAAAGCAGAGCTGAAGGGAAGGTCAGAAATCATTTTTAATAGTCAAACGGTCCTGGTTTATGGTTTGTATCTGTCAATGGGCCACATTCACATGAAAGATAAACTGGCACAAAGTTCAAAGTGTTCACCGTCAGCTAAAAGAAACAAAAGTCAAACTATTTTCTCACAATAGCTTCAGAGGGTGGTGCCCTTTTCAGAATCTGAATTACTTTCTTCATCCCCGAGGGGGAATTATTTCTGTTACAGACATGCAGCCGACTTGGTAAAAATAAGAAACTAAATTAAAATTTCAACTCCGACAATGTTGTTGTCTGATGAAACCAAAAGATTAACATGACAAGTTTGTGGAGCCAGTCCCAAACAAACATTTGTGGATCATAATTTTGGAGATTTATTTTGAAAACAGTGACACTTCCTTAGGGCCCTGTCCTCCAACGGAAATCAAGGAAAAATCTAATTCAAGTATGAATAAAATGTTGGCCTACCCATCTTTTGACAACCAAGTATGGATTGATTGATCGAAAAACAACAATTGTCAGTTTAAAATCTTCATCTTAAAATCTTCTTTATACTCAGACCGATAGATGAACGTCACGTAAAGCATAAACGTTCCCATAAATCACATTTGCTAATGTGTGTACATTTATATTAGGGGTGTAACAGGACTCTATCATTCCTCTATCATTTTTGTATTTGGAGGCATCAGTTCAGTATTTTTTAGTTGCTAAAAGTATTTAACCCATTATAGACAAATACATAATTATAACAAATTAACCCTGTTTCTTGTTTGTGATATTTTCTCTCTCACTTATATCATATGAAGTCAATCTTATGCTTTTATAATTAAAATGATGTTTAATAATAAACGATGCATTCGCTCAGTGCTTGGTGCAACCAAATGAACAGTGGGTCATGATTACGTTGAATGCACAGTGTCAGATTTACTGAACCTCTGAATGGCACTGCTTTAATCCGCGCTCCATTTGCTTCAGTTCTGGCTCACATTCACTTTCAGAAACATCTTCACCTCTTTTTCTGGAACTGCTGCTGTCAGACTCTTCATTCAGGACTTAAAATCTTCCTTTTAAAAAGCTCTACATGATCCTGGTGTTTTTCTTTTGCCATTCACCTTATTCCGCCCCGCCCACTTTTGCCTCTTTTTATGTCTATGATCTAATATTAGTAGTAATTGTAGTAAAGGGACTTCCGGTTTGACGCGACCGGTGTTCGCACAAATGGTGAATGAGGGAAAAGCCTCTCGCTAAAACGTTATATAAAGTAGATTCATTCATTTTCTACCGCTTATTCCCGTTAGGGGTCGCGGGTGACTGGAGCCTATCCCAGTGACTTTGGGCCTTAGGCGGGGTACACCCTGGACAGTGGCCAACTCGTCGCAGGACTGACACAGAGACACAGAGACAAGGACAGACAACCATTCACTCTCACATTCATACACTAGGGACAATTTAGAGTTCTCAATTAACCTCCACAGTCATGTCTTTGGACGGTGGGAGGAGCCAGAGAACCCGGAGAGAACCCACGGTAACACGGGGAGGACATGCAGACTCCACCCAGAGAGAGCGTGTGATGTTAGGGTGGTTCAGAATTCGAAACCACGATGTTGGGGTGGTCTGGGAGTAGAGTAGAGTAGAGTAGTAGTAGTAAAGTAGATTGATTTGTCTAAAATGTTTAATGTGCACGTGCAACAACAAGTCAGCAACGCACCTATTTCCTGGGGCCTGAAAACGTGTTTTTAGTCCGTGTGGGACTTATTTTCTGTGAAGCTTGTCTGCTCCATGCAACTGTTAAACTACAACGGAAAAAGATGGCGGCGCCCACCGCAACTTTGATCAGTTATGTTGATTATATCTTGATTTGGCGCCTTGCCCCCAATGACCGCTCTGCGCTCCTGTAGTGCTCCTGTCTTCCTCTGCGCCCCTGTTGTGCTCCTGTCTTCCTCTGCGCCCCTGTTGTGCTCCTGTCTTCCTCTGCGCCCCTGTAGTGCTCCTGTCTTCCTCTGCGCCCCTGTAGTGCTCCTGTAGTGCTCCTGTCTTCCTCTGCGCCCCTGTTGTGCTCCTGTCTTCCTCTGCGCCCCTGTTGTGCTCCTGTCTTCCTCTGCGCCCCTGTTGTGCTCCTGTCTTCCTCTGCGCTCCTGTTGTGCTCCTGTCTTCCTCTGTGCTCCTGTCTTCCTCTGCGCCCCTGTAGTGCTCCTGTCTTCCTCTGCGCCCCTGTTGTGCTCCTGTCCTCCTCTGCGCTCCTGTTGTGCTCCTGTCTTCCTCTGCGCCCCTGTAGTGCTCCTGTCTTCCTCTGCGCCCCTGTTGTGCTCCTGTCTTCCTCTGCGCCCCTGTAGTGCTCCTGTCTTCCTCTGCGCCCCTGTAGTGCTCCTGTAGTGCTCCTGTCTTCCTCTGCGCCCCTGTTGTGCTCCTGTCTTCCTCTGCGCCCCTGTAGTGCTCCTGTCTTCCTCTGCGCCCCTGTAGTGCTCCTGTCTTCCTCTGCGCCCCTGTAGTGCTCCTGTCTTCCTCTGCGCTCCTGTTGTGCTCCTGTCTTCCTCTGCGCCACTGTTGTGCTCCTGTCTTCCTCTGCGCTCCTGTCTTCCTCTGCACCCCTGTTGTGCTCCTGTCTTCCTCTGCGCCCCTGTAGTGCTCCTGTCTTCCTCTGCGCTCCTGTTGTGCTCCTGTCTTCCTCTGTGCCCCTGTTGTGCTCCTGTCTTCCTCTGCGCCCCTGTTGTGCTCCTGTCTTCCTCTGCGCTCCTGTCTTCCTCTGTGCCCCTGTTGTGCTCCTGTCTTCCTCTGCGCCCCTGTTGTGCTCCTGTCTTCCTCTGCGCTCCTGTCTTCCTCTGTGCCCCTGTTGTGCTCCTGTCTTACTCTGCGCCCCTGTTGTGCTCCTGTCTTCCTCTGCGCTCCTGTCTTCCTCTGCGCCCCTGTTGTGCTCCTGTCTTCCTCTGCGCTCCTGTCTTCCTCTGCGCCCCTGTTGTGCTCCTGTCTTCCTCTGCGCTCCTGTCTTCCTGTGTGCCCCTGTTGTGCTCCTGTCTTACTCTGCGCCCCTGTTGTGCTCCTGTCTTCCTCTGCGCCCCTGTTGTGCTCCTGTCTTCCTCTGCGCTCCTGTTGGGCTCCTGTCTTCCTCTGTGCTCCTGTCTTCCTCTGTGCCCCTGTTGTGCTCCTGTCTTCCTCTGCGCCCCTGTTGTGCTCCTGTCTTCCTCTGCGCTCCTGTTGTGCTCCTGTCTTCCTCTGCGCTCCTGTCTTCCTCTGTGCCCCTGTTGTGCTCCTGTCTTCCTCTGCGCCCCTGTTGTGCTACTGTCTTCCTCTGTGCTCCTGTTGTGCTCCTGTCTTCCTCTGCGCCCCTGTTGTGCTACTGTCTTCCTCTGCACCCCTGTTGTGCTCCTGTCTTCCTCTGCGCCCCTGTAGTGCTCCTGTCTTCCTCTGCGCCCCTGTAGTGCTCCTGTCTTCCTCTGCGCCCCTGTTGTGCTCCTGTCTTCCTCTGCGCCCCTGTTGTGCTCCTGTCTTCCTCTGCGCTCCTGTTGTGCTCCTGTCTTCCTCTGCGCCCCTGTAGTGCTCCTGTCTTCCTCTGCGCTCCTGTTGTGCTCCTGTCTTCCTCTGCGCCCCTGTTGTGCTCCTGTCTTCCTCTGCGCCCCTGTAGTGCTCCTGTCTTCCTCTGCGCACCTGTAGTGCTCCTGTCTTCCTCTGCGCTCCTGTTGTGCTCCTGTCTTCCTCTGCGCCCCTGTTGTGCTCCTGTCTTCCTCTGCGCCCCTGTAGTGCTCCTGTAGTGCTCCTGTCTTCCTCTGCGCCCCTGTAGTGCTCCTGTCTTCCTCTGCGCCCCTGTTGTGCTCCTGTCTTCCTCTGCGCTCCTGTTGTGCTCCTGTCTTCCTCTGCGCTCCTGTCTTCCTCTGCGCCCCTGTTGTGCTCCTGTCTTCCTCTGCGCTCCTCTCTTCCTCTGTGCCCCTGTTGTGCTCCTGTCTTCCTCTGCACCCCTGTTGTGCTCCTGTCTTCCTCTGCGCCCCTGTTGTGCTCCTGTCTTCCTCTGTGCCCCTGTTGTGCTCCTGTCTTCCTCTGCGCCCCTGTTGTGCTCCTGTCTTCCTCTGCGCTCCTGTCTTCCTCTGCGCCCCTGTTGTGCTCCTGTCTTCCTCTGCGCTCCTGTCTTCCTCTGCGCCCCTGTTGTGCTCCTGTCTTCCTCTGCGCTCCTGTCTTCCTCTGTGCCCCTGTTGTGCTCCTGTCTTCCTCTGCGCCCCTGTTGTGCTCCTGTCTTCCTCTGCGCCCCTGTTGTGCTCCTGTCTTCCTCTGCGCCCCTGTTGGGCTCCTGTCTTCCTCTGCGCTCCTGTCTTCCTCTGCGCCCCTGTAGTGCTCCTGTCTTCCTCTGTGCCCCTGTTGTGCTCCTGTCTTCCTCTGCGCCCCTGTTGTGCTCCTGTCTTCCTCTGCGCCCCTGTTGTGCTCCTGTCTTCCTCTGTGCCCCTGTTGTGCTCCTGTCTTCCTGTGCTCCTGTCTTCCTCTGCGCCCCTGTTGTGCTCCTGTCTTCCTCTGCGCTCCTGTCTTCCTCTGCGCCCCTGTTGTGCTCCTGTCTTCCTCTGCGCTCCTGTCTTCCTCTGTGCCCCTGTTGTGCTACTGTCTTACTCTGCGCCCCTGTTGTGCTCCTGTCTTCCTCTGCGCCCCTGTTGTGCTCCTGTCTTCCTCTGCGCCCCTGTTGGGCTCCTGTCTTCCTCTGCGCTCCTGTCTTCCTCTGCGCCCCTGTAGTGCTCCTGTCTTCCTCTGTGCCCCTGTTGTGCTCCTGTCTTCCTCTCTGCCCTGTTGTGCTCCTGTCTTCCTCTGAGCCCCTGTTGTGCTCCTGTCTTCCTCTGCGCCCCTGTTGTGCTCCTGTCTTCCTCTGTGCCCCTGTTGTGCTCCTGTCTTCCTCTGCGCCCCTGTTGTGCTACTGTCTTCCTCTGTGCTCCTGTTGTGCTCCTGTCTTCCTCTGCGCCCCTGTTGTGCTACTGTCTTCCTCTGCGCCCCTGTTGTGCTCCTGTCTTCCTCTGCGCCCCTGTAGTGCTCCTGTCTTCCTCTGCGCCCCTGTAGTGCTCCTGTCTTCCTCTGCGCCCCTGTAGTGCTCCTGTTGTGCTCCTGTCTTCCTCAGCGCCCCTGTAGAGCTCCTGTCTTCCTCTGCCCCTGTAGTGCTCCTGTTGTGCTCCTGTCTTCCTCTGCGCCCCTGTAGTGCTCCTGTCTTCCTCTGCGCCCCTGTAGTGCTCCTGTATTGCTCATGTCTTCCTCTGCGCACCTGTAGTGCTCATGTCTTCCTCTGCGCCCCTGTAGTGCTCCTGTCTTCCTCAGCTCCCTCTAGTTCTGTGCTCCTGTCTTCCTCCTGTCGCCCCTGTTGTGCTCCTGTCTTCCTCTGCGCCCCTGTTGTGCTCCTGTCTTCCTCTGTGCCCCTGTTGTGCTCCTGTCTTCCTCTGCCCCTGTTGTGCTCCTGTCTTCCTCTGCCCCTGTTGTGCTCCTGTCTTCCTCTGCGCCCCTGTAGTGCTCCTGTCTTCCTCTGCGCCCCTGTAGTGCTCCTGTCTTCCTCTGCGCCCCTGTAGTGCTCCTGTTGTGCTCCTGTCTTCCTCTGCGCCCCTGTAGTGCTCCTGTCTTCCTCTGCGCCCCTGTAGTGCTCCTGTTGTGCTCCTGTCTTCCTCTGCGCCCCTGTAGTGCTCCTGTTGTGCTCCTGTCTTCCTCTGCGCCCCTGTAGTGCTCCTGTCTTTCTCTGCGCTCCTGTAGTGCTCCTGTCTTCCTCTGCAGTGCTCCTGTTGTGCTCCTGTCTTCCTCTGCGCCCCTGTAGTGCTCCTGTCTTCCTCTGCGCCCCTGTAGTGCTCCTGTCTTTCTCTGCGCTCCTGTTGTGCTCATGGCAGGGTTTCAGACGGCCCCTTGCCTCCACCGTGCTAACTCATACTGACGCTCCTACCATGGTGTCCCCGAGGTAGGTCGCTGGTGTTTTTGTTGTTTTTGTTTTGCTGCGTTAAAGCTCAGGTAAATAACTTTTTTGTTGTAAATGAGTAAATTAGTATTGTGACAAAAATTGGAGTGCTGAATGTTGTTTGGATCTAATAATAAAGTGTTTTACCCGGAAATAAGAGCTGAAAGCAGCATTCTGATTGGCTGTGCTTGGGGCGGTCACAGGAATTTCACTTTGCTGTCTGAATAAAAGATGAAAACATTTATTATTGTGGACATCAACAATATTCTAAAGGGATTGTGAGAGCTTTTAACCCTGGTCTAACAATGAAAAATGTTTAAAAATCTTCCCCCCTCTGAGTACTGAGTAGTTCAGGGACTGCAGATGGAAACTAGCTATTTAGCTATAATCTGGTGCGGAACATCTCTGTTTTTTATGAGCTTAATGTCTCTGTACATTGTCCCTCCAAATAAAGACTAAACTAAAACTAAACTAAAAAACTAGTATCAAACACACCTCCTGCGAACTCCCTCAATCCGGGCGTGTTTCCTGAGGCAGAGGCATAGGAGGCTGTGATGGTGGTGTGAGGGTGAGCTTTGTGGTGGCTCTGGCTTAACACTGCAGAGTGAGGGAGCAGGGGGAGTATGTGAGGAATGCAATGTGGAGACAGTACATGCTAACACACATGCTAGCACATGGGAATGCACATTTTCAAGTTTTTTGTCCAATCGCTAGTTGAAACCCTTCGCGTCTTACAGCAATGGCACAGGGATCTGGAAGGCTCCTGCCAGCGCTGGGGAGGTGTGCGTCCACCTGCTCTGCACCAACACCAACACTGGTCCCCAAACACCGCAACTCTTTGAATGCACCCAAGCAAGTGCAGACAGAGGGAAGCCCTGGGTCTGGGTTTACCTCCACATACATCGACTTTAAGCAGACCTGTTCCAGTTCTGAGTTTTTCTACCAATCAGAAAAGCACTACTTTAAGACCTCCCTCCCTGAGAGGTTTAGGACAAAAAACTATATTAATGAAAATACACTGAATTAAATGGCATAAAGGAGATGGCCAAAATAAACATAAATTTAGAAATATGATTTGTTTTAAGCACAAAGTATATTTCCATTATATTTCGCTTTTAATATAATCACAGGTTTTGTCCATAATGCATTGTGGGCTTGCAGTAGTTTTATGTTGGGACAATTCCAGTGATAAAATGTTGGCGGCCTGTCAGATACGCTCCCAGCAGCAGGTCTGCCCATGTCTCCTTACCCAGTACCAGAGTGTCTCCATGGTGATCGTCAGCTCCGCACTGACCAATCACAGGCTGCTTTAAAGATTGGCCCAAAGTTTAAAGTTTGCATGTTGTGAGGAATGAGGAAGCCATTTCTGACACTGGGAAACAAGAAACAAGCAACAAAAAACGAAACTAAACCGGCACTGCAAAGATCTCTGTCTAGTCCAGGTTAAAATGACTTGGATTTGGAAGCCTGGTCTTAAGTAATTATTATTAATTTGAAGTTTCTGAATTTCTTATTCAGCCTATTTAGAAAAAATGCCAAACTATCCTATTAACTGTGGCCACTTTTCAGGTTGTGTGAGTTTTTGCTGAACTCAGTAGAAGTAATGGTGGGCGTATGTAGATGTGCATGTGTGTGTCATCTTTAGTCTCCTGCATTCAGGGCGCCCTTACCCCCCATACACGCCCAGTGCTCTGGACTCACTTTCTCACACAGCCGTTTTGGCACTAACTTAAAAAAAAAAAGATCTACTGTACCCTGTAGCCATCCACAGCCCCAAGAGCCCTGAGGAGGGACTCGTACATCATGTTCATGAAGTTTGAAATTGGTATCAAGCTTTTATTACAGCATCATAATCAAGTTTCTGACATGTTATTGATGTGACTGTTCGGGTCAATATCACTTTACAGTCAACTTTTAGCACATTTTCATCAGAAATGTACTGAAAAGTGACTGTAAATTGTCATGGTTGAGGCTCAGTATTTAATGAATGAAGTTAATCAGATCTTGTCAGATTTTGTACTGTAGATGTTGTTGTTGTTGTTGTTGTTGTTGTTGTGCTGCTGCTGCATACATGTATAATTAACATTCTGATTTCAAGCCCCCTCAACAGTTCTAGTCACTGCTTTTGCAGTGTCCATTCTGGGAGAACAGGAAGTGTGGCCTAAACATTGTTTTTTCATGAGCTGAAGATAAGGTCCGAGGCAGCTCTGAGGGAATATAAGTCACGCTAAACAAATATTTACAGTGGAACTCTGCCGTGTTTATGGCTACTTTATGACTCTCCCCATGTCTCCTCTGAGAGAGACGGCTTAAACCATTGTTGGCTTCACAGCGCCATCTACTGTTGTTTTGTCTGTTTTCTTGTTGTGCTTTACAGTAGGTTTTTCTCCACATACTTTCCAAAATGCCTCTGGTAGGTACAGGCCTGACATTAGACATTTTCAAAAGTGAAATATTGCAACTGAAAATAGTACAATAAAACAGAAAGTACCTCGTGGCACTGAGCGATAATCCCAAACCAGCAAACCTTTACGTGCATATGACAGGCTTTCATGTGTTGTACATCAGCCAAGTGGCAGTTTGTGAAGAAAAGTTGTGCAATTAAGACAGTTTTTACATACATTTGTCTTGTATTTTTGTTTGTCAAATCATAATGACTGTAAATGAGGTGAACTTTGGCCATTGTTTACAGAATGTTTGCTTGGAAACAGTCATGGAATTACCTTTGCGTATATCACAGTCCAGCCAGCCAGTCCAATCATAAACATCACCAACAATGTCAAACTTAGTTAACCTGGATAACACCAGATTATGATTACTGCAAGCTGATTGGTCAAATTGTAACTGCAGCAGATTAATGGGAAACTCAAACTTGTTAAAATGTTAAAGTATTAAGTTAAAGTAACCATGTGCATCTCCATGTTTGTTTAAAGCATCACTTGACTCTGGAGATGTGAGAAGCACCGACGCAGCGCCTCCCTCTCTGTCCTTCAGATGGGATTGTTGTGTGTCCCGAGCGCTGGGCCGGGTCTATGTCTCGGGGGCGTATTGTTATAACACACACTGTCATAATTGCATGATAAAATAAATTGAGACGTCCTGATAAAAGTGCATTCCCCTGCAGTGGACTCCACAGCACAGAAGTAACGAGGTGTATGTGACCTCCCCCTAACAATGAATACAAAGTTTAAAGTATTTCAAATGTTTGTCAATGCTCAAGATGGAGCTCACTCTCATGGATCAAAGGCAGCCCAGGATGTATAAGAATATAGATTCTTTTTTTTAGGTAAATCCATTTTTATATCAATAATACATGAAGTGACAGATCCTTTGCGTAAACTACCAGTTTTCCCACATATCAAGAAATCTTCAATGTGTGAATAAAAAAATAAATAAAAAAAACTTTACAAATGAACAAGTATCAACAACGAGTTGCCCTTCTTCTTGGAAAATTGTGAATGTAAATTCACCCTTTTTCACCTGTTTTTTCTTGTTGTTTTGTCTTTCTGACTTTAGTTTAGTTGGAATCGGGCCAGTGCAGCTCTTTAGCTGTTAAAAGACGGCAGACACCTGCATTAGGCCTATATTTATTTATTTATATCACAGTACTGTACGAAGAGTCATTAAACAAGAGAGCATTGTATTTGTTGTATAATTCACTGATCGCTCCATATCTGACCTATTGTATTGAAGTCTGGGGAGGTGCTTGTAAAACATGTGTTAACTCAATTTTCCTTTTACAGAAAGTGGATATAGAGATTCAACAAATCCAATATTTTATTGAATTGGTGTAAATGTACTAAGCAAATCAGAAAATACTAACTTCTAATTTACAAAAAATCTGTATTAATACAGAAAGTTGTTACGCATTAAAAGGAGCTTGAGTCTTTAAAAACCAAGGTTTAGAACAACAATGGAAAAATGGATTTCAATCAAAGGCGTCAGCAATGGAACAGTCGAGATGATAAAACTAAAACCTCCAAATGTATCCATGTGTTTAAACGAAATGTAAAATATTTGATGCTTCAAAAGTATGAGAAGGTACAATAACGGTTGTTTTCATTAAATTTTTTATTTAATTTTCACACTAATACATGGAATGTCACTTAAGTCTACGTTTAAAAACTGGAGCCGTAAATGTTTTTTGTTGTGAACGGGGGGCAGATGTTATACGTTTTACACTTCTTTCTGCAACTTTTCATTCACATACGTTAATGTAAAAAAAAAAAGAAATCTATATAATTTAATATTTATCTTAAATGAGTGGAGTAGATGCCTTGGTGCGGGTGGGGGATGGTCAGACAATCGGGACAGAATTGCAGAAGAAACTCATTTCCACCGCCTGTCTCCTCCATCTTGTCCTTTTGTCACCACCCAAAGCTCAGGACATGCATAAGATTGGAGCGATAATTGTAATCCTAGTTTAAACGTAATGAACGCACAGCTCTAGCCAGTTTAGCCGTTACTTTCGAGTAAAGTCTTACAGCAGTAGAAGCAGAAGGTAGTTGTTGACGAGCAGGTATTCTTTACAAAACAAGGTAATAATCAGGGACTTTCCATATCCAACGCATATCAGGAAAAACTCATATCTAGTGCCCTGCTGAGACAACAAAGGCAAATTCCCTCCTGGAAAATACCTGTGGAAAATATTACTATGAAAGGTCTGTGTTTCCCAGGTTTACACAAACACTTGGATTGATGTCATGTGTAAAAAGAAAGGGGCATTGAATGGTGTTTGAATATAAAGTGTCCTTTGTTGTCCATACGTTCTTAAGAATTTCTGTAGGATCAGTATATAAGTAATAAGTATCAATAACAAGCAAATATATATTTTAACATACTAGTGGTTTAAGATTTATTATAAAAACCTAGCTAGCTTCTTACAGCTCATTTGTTCTAAAATAAGAGAAAAACAGCTGAAGCTATTCATTATGCAGTATGCACTTTTTACTGTCCATTAATGAAACCGCTGTAATAATGTATATTTTCTTTCTGAAATTTCAATTATCACAAAAACTGTGTTATAAAAATGTAATCAATGAAATAATATTCCATGTGATTATGGGAGGTTGTTCTGCAAGAAGGATTTATTAATAATAAGAGCGTGCAGGACTACTTTGAATGGCCTTGCAGATAAATAAAGAGATTGAAGTGAAGCTCTGACTGATGAATGTCTTGTGTGTTTCAGGAGGTGGAGATCCTGGACATCAGCACCATCCGAGACACCAGAACAGGCCGATACGCCAAACAGCCAAAGGTCAGTGCGTGTGGCAGTGGTCCTCCTGCTGTCTCCTCCTGCTGTCTCCTCCTGCTGTCACCTCCTGCTGTCTCCTCCTGCTGTCTCCTCCTGCTGTCTCCTCCTGCTGTCACCTCCTGCTGTCTCCTCCTGCTGTCTCCTCCTGCTGTCTCCTCCTGCTGTCTCCTCCTGCTGTCTCCTCCTGCTGTCTCCTCCTGCTGTCTCCTCCTGCTGTCTCCTCCTGCTGTCTCCTCCTGCTGTCTCCTCCTGCTGTCACCTCCTGCTGTCACCTCCTGTGGCCTGCTCCGACCACTCATGTGTCACTCAAACGTGCGTGTGAGCATGTGTGTGTGAGTGTGTATGTATATGTGTGTGTGTGTGTGTGTGTGTGTGTGAGTGTGTGTGTGAGAGTGTGTATGTATGTATGTCTGTGTGTGTGTGTGTGTGCGTGTGAGTGTGCGTGTGTCTGTGTGCGTGAGTGTGTATGTATGTGTGCGTGAGTGTGTATGTATGTGTGTGTGTGTGTGTGTGTGCGTGAGTGTGTGTGTGTGAGTGTGTGTGTGTGTGTGTGTGTGTGTGTGTGTGTGTGTATGTATGTGTGTGTGTGTGTGTGTGTGTGTGTGTGTGTGTGTGTGTGTGTGTGAGTGTGTGAGTGTGTGTGTGTGTGTGTGCGTGTGAGTGTGCGTGTGTCTGTGTGCGTGAGTGTGTATGTATGTGTGCGTGAGTGTGTATGTATGTGTGCGTGAGTGTGTATGTATGTGTGCGTGAGTGTGTATGTGTGTGTGTGTGTGTGTGTGTGTGTGTGCGTGAGTGTGTGTGTGTATGTGTGTGTGTGTGCGTGCGTGCGTGCGTGCATGTGTGTGTGTGAGTGTGTATGTATGTGTGCGTGTGTGCGTGCGTGCGTGAGTGTGTGTGTGTGTGTGTGTGTGTACGCGTGCGTGTGTGAGCCTGGAGCGGATGTAGCGGGTGAGTTGACAGTTGGCATTGGGTTGTGTAAGACGTCTGTAAAGGGCCACAACGAGGCCTGATATCAGACTTAAACTCACGACACAAGAACCACAGGGCAGACACACACACCATACACAAGCGGTCACACACACCACACACAAGCAGTCACACTCACTCACACACTCACTCACTCTCTCTCACACACACACACACACACGCACACATATACATACACACACACACGCACACACATACATACACACACACACACACGCACACATATACACGCGCACACACATACACTCTCACACACCCTCACACACACACACACACACACACACACACACACACACACACACACGCTCACTCACACATATACACACACTCACAGACACTCACACACACTCACACACACACACACGCACTCACTCAGTCACACAAGTGTAAAGTCAGAGGCTTTTGCCATAAAACTCTTGTGGCGTCCTGTACGACACAGGCCCACAGAGAAACCCAAGTTCGTCAGGCTTTTGTTATTGTTGTGGGACTCAAACTGCACAGGTTAAACTCAGCTTAACAGGTAAACAAAGGCAGGGTTCATCTCAGGTGAATCTCCCAGAGTTCAATATAAAGTCAAGTTTCTCTGATCAGGTTCACAGACTGAATGACTTGATGACTTTCGGATGGAAGTCGAAACGCTTTGATTTTTAAAACCGTGTCCAAACCTCTCAAACCTCTACAATAGATCAGTGTCAGTGACAGACGCATGTTACAGAGCCACAGCAGTTTAATGACTGCTGATGATGAATAAGAAGACCTCTCATAATGCCACGGCTGGACAGTACTAGGTGAGATACATTCATCTGGTTCAAAAACATATCAGGAAAGTAAGCAACAAAATGGTATTCATGTAAAATGCAAAATAAGCAAAATAAATGTATATAAAAATAATCCTCTCAATCACACGTTAACAAAGGACAATCATGATTTTAATCGTTTGACTGAAGGATGGGTCAAATGCAGAGGAGTGTTATACTACCTTACCTGTTCATTCACTCCACATCACAGGGGTAAGCTCCTATTGTAGCAACAGCTGCCCTGAGGCAGACTGACAGACCGCGCCGTGGTCCTGTGGTGTTTCCACTGCACAGAGTCATCCGTGCCGCCCTGTTTGAGCAGTCTGAAGGGGGCCGTTAGAGATACTAGCTCCCACACTGAGCTGGCTCTTTTTTTGGCTCGTGGAACAGTTTGATGTGAGATGTTTGGACAAGAGAAGACAAGAGAGAACACAGACTCAAGTGAAAACAAATGGCAAAAAGCAGATATAGAAATACTAAATAATCATTGCTCACTAAACGCAGGCAGGAACAGACCTACTTCCATTGACGATAACTTCATTTGTTGAGCTGACAGATTTAGCAAAACAAAAGCTTCCGCGCATTTGCATCAGAGGTTTCTGGATTATCGACGCACGGCACCGTCAAGTCCCAAAATATAATATTTCCAGTGCATAATGCGTTTAACATAATCCAAAACTAATGTATTTCATAGAGGGAGGTTAATAAAGTGCAATAAATACAGACAAAATCAAAATCAGAAGAAAAAGTATAATTCAGGTAGGATTTATATTTCTATAAAACATTAGTTATGTTTGAGTGACGTCAGTTGTCCACGTCACAGACCCCTGTGAGTCTGGCCCTGTGCACGGAAACACTTTCCACCATAAAGAGTCCCAAGACGCTCCAAAGTGAACCGGTCTGGGGGACCCGGGCTAGTGGAAACATGACTAATGTGGGTGAGGTGTCTTGCCCAGGGACACAGTTGTAGTTTGCATAGAACTACTGCTGCCCCCGGTGGCCCCTGGTGTTCCCAGTGTGTCCCATCGAAGTACTACCCAGGCCCAGCCCTGAGCGTCTGACAGGGGCCACTGTCAAAGTTGTACAGCCGTGTACTCTAAGCTGCACTCTGTACTCGGGTCACATATACTCGAGTACACTGGAGGTGTGAACATTCTGCTGTGGACAGTTCAATAAATAACTTGTCACTCATCAGTGTTTCATTCAGTGATTTATTTATATGTTTATTATTATTATTATTATTATTTATTGTACATTTAGATTACAGTGATCCCTCATTTATCGCGGGAGTTGCGTTCCAAAAATAACACGCGAAAAGTGAAATCCGTGAAGTAGTCACAGCTTTATTTTGTATTATTTTACAATGCAATACTGAACTATGGAATGAAACCAAAAATCAAAACCTGTTTTAAAGCCCAAAATTTGTTTAAAACAATAATTTTAATATAGTAATACAAGGTTGTAAACATTGTCAGTGGCGTATTTCACAGTCTGTGCCTCTTGGTCCTGACTCCGCCCCCTGTAGCGTCTGTTTCTACTGAAGGCGCAGTCTCGGAGTCTTTCTCCGAGAGAAAAACATTGTTATGGGGAGTTGTTGGCGCTCTTTTTATAAACGGATATGCCACCTTTGATTATATTTGAGAACTGCAATGAACGACTCGTCAAAGGGTCCCGTTCTTGTGCGTGCGCTGAAGTTCAGTGGATGCACTGTAAAAATATCTGCACTGTAAAAAAAATCCGTGAAGCAGCGAAGCCGTGAAAGATGAAGCGCGATACAGCGAGGGATCACTGTAATACTAGAATACTCATCCTCCAGTAATATATTGCACTGAATGGTGAACGGCCTTGTCTCAACAATAGCACCACATTAGTAGAATATTAAGGCTGACATTACCTTTGAGAATCATAAGGATTTAAAAATGTACCTTGCGAACACACTGTATGTAATAATCATTCGAGCTGGCACATGGAATATTAAGATTGATGTAACGTTACTGTCTGTAATTGGAATTAAACACAATGGAGGGAAATGATGGAGAAACTCTACCTCGCGCTGAGACAGAGCTGTGCTGATCCCACAGAGCGTTTGTATCAAAAAACAAATCAGTTAATTCTGCTTTGAAACTCTTATCTAAACTATATTTTTAGATGAATACAATTGGATTTTAAAGTTTTTAAGTTTATTGTATTTATTTATGTCTTTGTGTTGTGATCAGTAAGGGTGTACCTTAAATGCAAAAGGACTCCTCAGTATTAAAGCTAATGTTGTTGCATCCCTGGAGCAGATGTTGACGAGGCTCTGTGCTCTTCTTCATCATGTGTTTATGTGGCAGGACCCAAAGCTCCGTGAGGTGCTGGGTTTCGGGAAAGGAGAGAACGTTGAAGGAAAGCTCGTCACCGTTGTCTATGGAACTGATCTGGTCAACATCTCCTTCGTCAACTTCCAGGCCATGCAGGAGGACACTGCCAAGGTAAACCTGGGCTGAGGGAAGTGCCACAAAAACCACTGGTAACACTGTTCTTATTAAAGGTGCAGTGCACAATGTCACTTTTGTGGGGAAGGGTGCACCTCCTGCTTTCTACATAGAGATTTATTACTTTGCCTGTAATGTTCCATAGTGTGGCATTTAGCAGCATAGTGGCTGAGTGGCTATTAATCACTCCAATTTGCTCTTTGTAAAGCCCAAAATCACAGCAGCAGTTTCCTGGCAGGGCTGCTGTCATGAAGGAGCAGATGTAATGTCTCTCTCTAGCTCTCTGTAAAACACCTGTAACTGAATATGTGCACGATCAATACAGTAAGATTAATGCCATAGTGTGGAAAAGTGTACGCAAAACCGGAAACGGACCCAGGAACACACAATTGGGTTTAAATGTCAATAGTGAAGAGCAGGAGCAGGACCAGGAGCAGCAAGAGCAAGAGCAAGAGCAAGAGCAAGAGCAAGAGCAAGAGCAAGGGCAAGGGCAGGGGCAGGGGCAGGGGCAGGGGCAGGGGCAGGGGCAGGGAGTTTGTAATCTATTTATGACCTTTAAATGAGACTTTTAGCGGTCGGCTAAATGAGTTACTCTAGATCCAACCATCAATCAAAATCTGCAGCAGGAGCCCCTCCTCAGTATCAATAATATCACTCTGTTATATCTTTTGCCATGAATCCGAAAATGTTTATTGCCAGTGAACAAAATTCACAAGTTGCTTCCCACTATGAATAACAACGGGAAAAAATAGATAAACCATGACAAAGTAAAGGCATTCATGAAATAAAAAGACTTTTCTGGATGAAAATACAAAATATTGAGTATACAGTATGGACAGTACCAATCTGCCTTTTGTAAAGGAGCTAAAACTCTACAGCCAAACTATCTGGCAGTAGTACTCTGCCAGGGCCGTGTAACAGATGTACTTCTTTGAGACTTTGGTGTGTGTTTTCAGGTCTGGACAGATGAACTCTTCACGCTGGCTACAAACATCCTGTCCCAGAATGCAGCACGGAACACGTTTCTGCTCAAAGCGTGAGTGTGGAGTCTACAAGTCCACAGCTGTGTCCTGTGTCCCGCCTGTGTCCTCTGTGCTCCTGTCTGTGTCCTCTGTGCTCCTGTCTGTGTCCTCTGTGCACCTGTCTGTGTCCTCTGTGCACCTGTCTGTGTCCTCTGTGCTCCTGTCTGTGTCCTCTGTGCTCCTGTCTGTGTCCTCTGTGCACCTGTCTGTGTCCTCTGTGCTCCTGTCTGTGTCCTCTCTGCTCCTGTCTGTGTCCTCTGTGTCCCGCCTGTGTCCTCTGTGCTCCTGTCTGTGTCCTCTGTGCTCCCGCCTGTGTCCTCTGTGCACCTGTCTGTCTTCTCTAATCCTGTCTGTGTCCTCTGTGCTCCTGTCTGTGTCCTGTGTCCCGCCTGTGTCCTCTGTGCACCTGTCTGTGTCCTCTGTGCTCCTGTCTGTGTCCTCTGTGCTCCTGTCTGTGTCCTCTGTGCTCCTGTCTGTGTCCTCTGTGCTCCTGTCTGTGTCCTCTGTGCTCCTGTCTGTGTCCTCTGTGCTCCTGTCTGTGTCCTCTGTGCTCCTGTCTGTGTCCTCTCTGCTCCTGTCTGTGTCCTCTGTGCTCCTGTCTGTGTCCTCTGTGCTCTTGCCTGTGTCCTCTCTGCTCCTGTCTGTGTCCTCTGTGCTCCTGTCTGTGTCCTCTGTGCTCCTGTCTGTGTCCTCTGTGCTCCCGCCTGTGTCCTCTGTGCACCTGTCTGTCTTCTCTAATCCTGTCTGTGTCCTCTGTGCTCCTGTCTGTGTCCTGTGTCCCGCCTGTGTCCTCTGTGCACCTGTCTGTGTCCTCTGTGCTCCTGTCTGTGTCCTCTGTGCTCCTGTCTGTGTCCTGTGTCCCGCCTGTGTCCTCTCTGCACCTGTCTGTGTGCTCTGTGCTCCTGTCTGTGTCCTCTGTGCTCCTGTCTGTGTCCTCTGTGCACCTGTCTGTGTCCTCTGTGCTCCTGTCTGTGTCCTCTGTGCTCCTGTCTGTGTCCTCTGTGCACCTGTCTGTGTCCTCTGTGCTCCTGTCTGTGTCCTGTGTCCTGTCTGTGTCCTCTGTGCTCCTGTCTGTGTCCTCTGTGCTCCTGTCTGTGTCCTCTGTGCTCCTGTCTGTGTCCTCTGTGCACCTGCCTGTGTCCTCTGTGCTCCTGTCTGTGTCCTGTGTCCCGCCTGTGTCCTCTGTGCACCTGTCTGTGTCCTCTGTGCTCCTGTCTGTGTCCTCTGTGCTCCTGTCTGTGTCCTGTGTCCCGCCTGTGTCCTCTGTGCACCTGTCTTGTTCCTCTTTGCTCTTGTCTGTGTCCTCTGTGCTCCTGTCTGTGTCCTGTGTCCCGCCTGTGTCCTCTCTGCACCTGTCTGTGTCCTCTGTGCTCCTGTCTGTGTCCTCTTTGCTCCTGTCTGTGTCCTCTGTGCACCTGTCTGTGTCCTCTGTGCACCTGTCTGTGTCCTCTGTGCTCCTGTCTGTGTCCTCTGTGCTCCTGTCTGTGTCCTCTGTGCTCCTGTCTGTGTCATCTGTGCTCCTGTCTGTGTCCTCTGTGCTCCTGTCTGTGTCCTCTGTGCTCCTGTCTGTGTCCTCTGTGCTCCTGTCTGTGTCCTCTGTGCTCCTGTCTGTGTCCTCTGTGCTCCTGTCTGTGTCCTCTGTGCTCCTGCCTGTGTCCTCTCTGCTCCTGTCTGTGTCCTCTGTGCTCCTGTCTGTGTCCTCTGTGCTACTGTCTGTGTCCTCTGTGCTCCCGCCTGTGTCCTCTGTGCACCTGTCTGTCTTCTCTAATCCTGTCTGTGTCCTCTGTGCTCCTGTCTGTGTCCTGTGTCCCGCCTGTGTCCTCTGTGCACCTGTCTGTGTCCTCTGTGCTCCTGTCTGTGTCCCTCTGTGCTCCTGTCTGTGTCCTGTGTCCCGCCTGTGTCCTCTCTGCACCTGTCTGTGTGCTCTGTGCTCCTGTCTGTGTCCTCTGTGCTCCTGTCTGTGTCCTCTGTGCACCTGTCTGTGTCCTCTGTGCTCCTGTCTGTGTCCTCTGTGCTCCTGTCTGTGTCCTCTGTGCACCTGTCTGTGTCCTCTGTGCTCCTGTCTGTGTCCTGTGCTCCTGTCTGTGTCCTCTGTGCTCCTGTCTGTGTCCTCTGTGCTCCTGTCTGTGTCCTCTGTGCTCCTGTCTGTGTCCTCTGTGCACCTGTCTGTGTCCTCTGTGCTCCTGTCTGTGTCCTGTGTCCCGCCTGTGTCCTCTGTGCACCTGTCTGTGTCCTCTGTGCTCCTGTCTGTGTCCTCTGTGCTCCTGTCTGTGTCCTGTGTCCCGCCTGTGTCCTCTGTGCACCTGTCTGTGTCCTCTGTGCTCCTGTCTGTGTCCTCTGTGCTCCTGTCTGTGTCCTGTGTCCCGCCTGTGTCCTCTCTGCACCTGTCTGTGTCCTCTGTGCTCCTGTCTGTGTCCTCCCTGCTCCTGTCTGTGTCCTCTGTGCTCCTGTCTGTGTCCTCTGTGCACCTGTCTGTGTCCTCTGTGCACCTGTCTGTGTCCTCTGTGCTCCTGTCTGTGTCCTCTGTGCTCCTGTCTGTGTCCTCTCTGCACCTGTCTGTGTCCTCTGTGCTCCTGTCTGTGTCCTCTGTGTCCCGCCTGTGTCCTCTCTGCTCCTGTCTGTGTCCTCTGTGCTCCTGTCTGTGTCCTCTGTGCTCCTGTCTGTGTCCTCTGTGCTCCTGTCTGTGTCCTCTCTGCACCTGTCTGTGCCCTCTGTGCTCCTGTCTGTGTCCTCTGTGCACCTGTCTGTGTCCTCTGTGCTCCTGTCTGTGTCCTCTGTGCTCCTGTCTGTGTCCTCTGTGCTCCTGTCTGTGTCCTCTGTGCACCTGTCTGTGTCCTCTGTGCTCCTGTCTGTGTCCTCTGTGCTCCTGTCTGTCTTCTCTGCACCTGTCTGTGTCCTCTGTGCACCTGCCTGTGTCCTCTGTGCACCTGTCTGTGTCCTCTGTGCACCTGTCTGTGTCCTCTGTGCTCCTGTCTGTGTCCTCTGTGTCCCGCCTGTGTCCTCTGTGTCCCGCCTGTGTCCTCTGTGCACCTGTCTGTGTCCTCTGTGCACCTGTCTGTGTCCTCTGTGCTCCTGTCTGTGTCCTCTGTGCTCCTGTCTGTGTCCTCTGTGCACCTGTCTGTCTTCTCTAATCCTGTCTGTGTCCCGCCTGTGTCCTCTGTGCTCTGTGCTCCTGTCTGTGTCCTCTGTGCTCCTGTCTGTGTCTTCTCTGCTCCTGTCTGTGTCCTCTGTGCTCCTGTCTGTGTCCTCTGTGCTCCTGTCTGTGTCCTCTGTGCTCCTGTCTGTGTCCTCTGTGCTCCTGTCTGTGTCCTCTGTGCTCCTGTCTGTGTCCTCTGTGTCCTGCCTGTGTCCTCTGTGCTCCTGTCTGTGTCCTCTGTGCTCCTGTCTGTGTCCTCTGTGCTCCTGTCTGTGTCCTCTGTGTCCTGCCTGTGTCCTCTGTGCTCCTGTCTGTGTCCTCTGTGCACCTGTCTGTGTCCTCTGTGCACCTGTCTGTGTCCTCTGTGCACCTGTCTGTGTCCTCTGTGCTCCTGTCTGTGTCCTCTGTGCACCTGTCTGTGTCCTCTGTGCACCTGTCTGTGTCCTCTGTGCTCCTGTCTGTGTCCTCTGTGCTCTGTCCTGTCTGTGTCCTCTGTGCTCCTGTCTGTGTCCTCTGTGCTCCTGTCTGTGTCCTCTGTGGTCCTGTCTGTGTCCTCTGTGCTCCTGTCTGTGTCCTCTGTGCACCTGTCTGTGTCCTCTCTGCACCTGTCTGTGTCCTCTGTGCTCCTGTCTGTGTCCTCTCTGCACCTGTCTGTCTTCTCTAATCCTGTCTGTGTCCTCTGTGCTCCTGTGTGTGTCCTGTGTCCCGCCTGTGTCCTCTCTGCACCTGTCTGTGTCCTCTGTGCTCCTGTCTGTGTCCTCTGTGTCCCACCTGTGTCCTCTCTGCACCTGTCTGTGTCCTCTGTGCTCCTGTCTGTGTCCTCTGTGCTCCTGTCTGTGTCCTCTGTGCACCTGTCTGTGTCCTCTGTGTCCCGCCTGTGTCCTGTCTAACTCCATGTGTTGTTCTGCAGGTACACGCGGCTAAAGCTCCAAGTCAACCAGGATGGCAAGATCGCTGTCAAGAAGTAAGAAATCCTTGATTGAATGACTGCATGTCTTTCTGTGCAGTCGCAGAGGTTAGAGCCGGGTAACGCGTGTTCTGGGTCACCACAAAGTTTCAACATGCTACTCCTTCCTTATTCAGCTAAAAGCCTATAACAAGTACAGTACAACTTTGCAAAAAGTAGCTTGTCTTGTACATTGATAAATTGATGTGACATGTATACTAGGGACGGGTACCGAGACCCGGTTTCATAACAACACTGGTGCTCCAGTGCTGTCGGTGCTCTGAACAGAGCAGAGGAGTCATGCAGATGTCACGCAGGTCAAATATGAGCAGCAACATACACATGCACTGGTGCCGCCGCTTTGCCCGTGCGCCACACCATCGACCATTTCCACTTCTGCATCTCTCAATTCGTGGCGCGCTTCACTCCGGTCCAGTTCAGACACATGCGTAGAGAACGGTCCAATGCCGCCAGGCGTTCGGGGCAGGGCCGGCAGGTGACCTGTGCACGGGTCACGTGTACAGGTCACGTGTACACCCTGTAACGTGTGGCACATCAAAGTTACGTGATCATGGTGTCAGTCATTGTTCTGTCATTTATAAGCACCAAGAGACACATTATTGAAACGTGTCCTCTGTGTCTTTCAGTATTCTGAAGCTGTTCTCAGATAAAAAAAGGGTGGAGACTGCCCTGGAGCAGTGTGGTCTCGTCAATAACAAGGTAATTACTGTTGTAATCTTATTCAAACTAAGGCTGCAGTGGTGCGGAAAATTTCAAGAAAATGGAAATTAGAATGGTTCATAATATTTCTAATCGGAAATTTGGGTAATTAAAAAAGAACAATATTATAGAACAATTTATTTCTAATGTGAATTAAACATGACGTGTTTTTATGTGCAGTAAAACCTTACTTAACTCTCAACAAGAAAGTTCTGGGTTCAACTCTAGGGCCATTCTGTGTGGAGTTTGCTTTGTTGTTAATCATTTTTTCTTAATAGTAACCATTTTGAATTAATCGAACCTACCGCAATCACAGTATTCACTGTAGTTTTCAAATATTACATTGTGTTGTATTTGTTTTTCATATTGGGTACCATACATTAAATATTCCTCTGTAACTTTTTCATTCTTGGAGAGATCATGAAGTCAGTCAGTGTCTCCATCTGTGGAGTTTTTCAGATGAAGGTATTTGTGTCACAGTTGAAGCTATCTCTCTCCACATCTGTCACAAGACTCTGAGGAGATGAAATTGTATAAACCTCCCCTGCCCAGCCTTCTCCTCTACTGCCCCCTGCTGCTGACCTCTCCCTCTGCCCAGCCTTCTCCTCTACTGCCCCCTGCTGCTGACGTCTCCCTCTGCCCAGCCTTCTCCTCTACTGCCCCCTGCTGCTGACGTCTCCCTCTGCCCAGCCTTCTCCTCTACTGCCCCCTGCTCCTGACGTCTCCCTCTGCCCAGCCTTCTCCTCTACTGCCCCCTGCTGCTGACGTCTCCCTCTGCCCAGCCTTCTCCTCTACTGCCCCCTGCTGCTGACGTCTCCCTCTGCCCAGCCTTCTCCTCTACTGCCCCCTGCTCCTGACGTCTCCCTCTGCCCAGCCTTCTCCTCTACTGCCCCCTGCTGCTGACCTCTCCCTCTGCCCAGCCTTCTCCTCTACTGCCCCCTGCTGCTGACCTCTCCCTCTGCCCAGCCTTCTCCTCTACTGCCCCCTGCTCCTGACGTCTCCCTCTGCCCAGCCTTCTCCTCTACTGCCCCCTGCTGCTGACGTCTCCCTCTGCCCAGCCTTCTCCTCTACTGCCCCCTGCTGCTGACCTCTCCCTCTGCCCAGCCTTCTCCTCTACTGCCCCCTGCTCCTGACGTCTCCCTCTGCCCAGCCTTCTCCTCTACTGCCCCCTGCTGCTGACGTCTCCCTCTGCCCAGCCTTCTCCTCTACTGCCCCCTGCTGCTGACCTCTCCCTCTGCCCAGCCTTCTCCTCTACTGCCCCCTGCTCCTGATCTCTCACTGTTCTAATATGCCTTCTGAGTGGTTACTCTTAGATAAGGAAGGAAGCAAGATGGCATTCTGTTTCACTTAATACAATTGACTTTGTCTTCCTTTGATATGATTCTTTTTTTTTTTTTTAATATAAGATATTTTGATTTGGATATTGTGTGTTGTGTGACTGCAGTCCGAGGGGATCAAGCCTGATGACTTCACCTGGGAGGCCTTTCAGAAGTTTCTGGACAGCTTGTGTTTACGACCGGAGATCCAGAGTATATTTGAAGAATGGTAAGATCAGATTTCTATTTATTTACAGCTCTCTGTGACATTATGTGGTGCTAGAAAAAGGTGACATCAATTATATCCATTCTCCATACTTTTTTTTTTTTGCAATTTAACTGGAAAAAAACAAAATCTGAACCTTTTTTTTTTTTTTTTTTTTTTTGTTTACCAATATTGAGCCGTTCTGTAGTACAAGAAACATACCTTCTCTTTATACAGCGTATTAGTCAGGCTAATGTGATCTAGTCTTCTATTCAAGCTTATTATAGGCTCTTCCAGGAGTGATGCAAGTACCAGAATGTGCACGCAGCCTGGTTCTTGTTCTTGTTGTTTTTTACATTCTATTAATTCATTTAAAAACAGAAACAACTGTTGTTTCAGTGTCATCACATTTGCCAATGAGTAATAACTCTCAGTATCTACCTCAGCCTCTAGTTTCTAAACCTCACTTAACAGCAGGATTTGTGGGACTTGTTTTCTAACCGTTGTGGCTGCTGTGTTTTTGTGCATCATTGTCCAGAATAAAGTTAGATGTGAGAAATGTTTATTACAAGGTTGCTAGCATGTTTGCTCATTTTGCAGGCTCTGGTGTTACTCACATCTGGTCAAGTGGTTGTCAGTCGCCAAAGCAGCCCAGGTTTTTCATAGTTTGTGAGGCTAATGCTAACTCTCCTGTTGAAAATGCATAAGTGCTAACTCATGGAATAGTACCAGGTAAATGGAACAGAGCATTTTATCTACAAACTCTGGAAGGTTTCTATTGACCCTTTGCACCAACGTCACATGATCACGTGGGTGTACCATGTCAGACGGCATAAATGTGTGAACACAGCACTGCAGGGAGCGCAAAACAGACAGAAACAATGCAATTTTGCAATGCAATTGCAAGCTTGTTTTTTTCCGGAAAGTAAAAATTGCAAGACCCAGGGGAGCAAAAAACATTGCAGATTTCTATAGACTCTGCACAAAACTGTTTTAATCTGAGGGGAGATTTAGATTATTCTAATTATAGATGATCAATGAGCACCATAAATGTCAACCTGATGGGTTTGTTTTGATTTTTTTGATGGCTGCTTGACTGATAGTGATAACTGAGAGTTGACAGGCAACAGATTCCAAATGCAAATAGCAAACTTGAAATGAACTCTAGACCTTTTATCTGCTCTGAGATACTGAGGAAATAACACACACTTGGCCATGAAGCAGCTGAGCAGCAATTTGTCCCATTACTTTTGGTCCCTTTAAAAGTGGGAGGTACATGTTCAAACTGTTGTTGCAAAATGCCCTCAAATTAGAGCTGAAGGTCTGTAGTTAAAGGACATCTTGTTTGTCTTCTTCCAAATCCATTGTGGTGGAGTATAGAGTCTAAAAGATAAGAATTGTGTTGATGTCCCAATATTTATGGACCTGACTATATGTTTTTCTGGGATATACCCCACCCTGGAGCCAGGCCTGAGCGGCCCCGTGGACCCACCACAGCCTGAAGGAGTGACGTGGGGCCGTCCTCCCGTGGACCCACCACCTGAGGGAGGATCTGTAAGGGGCCGGTGCAGAGAGATCTGGGCAGTGGTCGAAGGCGGGGGCCTCAACGACCGGATCTCTGGACACAGAAACTGGCTCTGGGGACATGGAATGTCACGTCGCTGGGGGGGAAGGAGCCTGAGCTCGTGCGGGAGGTTGAGCACTACCGACTAGATATAGTCGGCCTCACCTCCACGCACAGCCTGGGCTCTGGAACCCGTCTCCTCGAGAGGGGCTGGACGCTCAATTTCTCTGGCGTTGCCCGCGAGGAGAGACGGCGGGCTGGTGTGGGCTTGCTCATAGCCCCACAGCTCAGCCGCCATGTGTTGGAGTTTACGCAAGTGAACGAGAGGGATGCGTCCCTCCGCCTTCGGGTGGGGGACAGGTCTCTCACTGTTGTGGCGGCCTACGGGCCGAACAGCAGTGTAGAGTACCAGACCTTCTTGGAGTCCTGGGAGGGGGTGCTGGACAGTGCACCGCCCGGGGATTCCGTTGTTCTACTGGGGGACTTCAACGCCCACATGGGCAACGTGACACCTGGAGAGGGGTAATCCGTAATCGGGAGGAACGGCCCCCCCGATCTGAACCCGAGCGGTGTTCAGTTATTGGACTTCTGTGCTAGTTACAGCTTGTCCATAACTAACACCATGTTCAAGCACAAGGGTGTCCATCAGTGCACGTGGCACCAGGACACCGTAGGCCGGAGGTCAATGATCGACCTGTTGTGGTGTCATCTGACCTTCGGCCGCGTGTCTTGGACACTCGGGTGAAGAGAGGGGCGGAGCTGTCAACCGATCACCACCTGGTGGTGAGTTGGATCCGCTGGCGGGGGAGGAAGCCGGAGGGTATCGTGAGGGTCTGCTGGGAACGTCTGGCAGAGCCCTCTGTCAGCAGGGTCTTCAACTCACACCTCCGGGAGAACTTCTCCCAGATCCCGGGGGAGGTTGGAGACATTGAGTCCGAGTGGACCATGTTCTCCACCTCCATTGTCGATGCGGCGGCTCGTAGCTGTGGTCGCAAGGTCTCTGGTGCCTGTTGCGGCGGCAATCCCCGAACCCGGTGGTGGACACCAGAAGTAAGGGATGCCATCAAGCTGAAGAAGGAGTCCTATCGGGCCTTGTTGGCTTGTGGGACTCCTGAAGCATCTGACAGGTACCGGCAGGCCAAGCGTACCGCAGCCCGTACGGCAAATGTTTCAATACCATACAGACTTCTGGAGCGAGAAAAATCTATATTAGCACCAATATACTATAGCAATACCTGAAATTTGTTTTAAATCGTCTTATGTGCATGTTAACACGTGCCAATATTCCGATCTAGTTATTTTGTTCCCTATCAATACAGTGTCTAGACTGATAATATTTTGAACACACCTCTACAGAATGCTCTACGTAAATCAATTTTTTTTTTGTGTGCAGTGGGTCGAGGAGGAAGCCTTTCATCTCTTTGGACCAGTTTATGGACTTCATAAACCGGAGGCAGAGGGACTCCAGGCTGAACGAGGTCCTGTACCCTCCACTGAAGAGGGAGCAGGTCCGGCAGATCATGGAGCGCTACGAGACCAACAGTAGCCAGCTGGAGAGAGGTGACACTACATCAGGAGACTGATCCTTACCTAAACCACTATCACTGACCCTAACCCTAACCCTTCAACATTCAACATTGTCCAACATTCATTTTTTCCACTTTCTTTTCCTTCAGTT
Source organism: Rhinogobius similis (assembly GCA_019453435.1). NCBI lineage: Eukaryota > Metazoa > Chordata > Actinopteri > Gobiiformes > Gobiidae > Rhinogobius > Rhinogobius similis. Next base: position 2,685,586 of record CM033619.1, on the reverse strand, counting down.
TTAAACACACACAATAAACACTTTTTCTGACGAGTACTGTGATTGCGATTAGACTTGTGATTCTGTTCAATGACTGAAATATCTATGAATCTATGAATTGCCAAACCAATAAAAACGTATTTAGTATTAGTATTTCATGTTTGTAAAGATCTAAACTACAGGGTTAGCAGTTTTTATGCTGAATAAAACAGGATATTGTGTTTGTGGATGACGTTTTGGTACTTCAAACATTGCAGTCCATTAAAATTGCGATTTCGGTTTGATTGCAATTAATCTTGCAGCCCCACAAGCAACATAGTGGGTAGGTGAAAATACAGTGATCCCTCGCTATATCGCGTTTCATCTTTCACGGCTTCGCTGCTTCACAGATTTTTTTTACAGTGCGGATATTTTTACAGTGCATCCACTGAACTTCAGCGCACGCACAAGAACGGGACCCTTTGACGAGTCGTTCATTGCAGTTCTCAAATATAATCGAAGGTGGCATATCCGTTTATAAAAATCTTCTTGCTCTGCTCAGAAGAAAGAAAGAGCGCCAACAACTAAAGAAAGAGTCGTGCGTCTTCAGTAGAAACAGAGGCTACAGCGGAGCGGAGTCAGGACCAAGAGGCACAGACTGTGAAATACGCCACTGACAATGTTTCCAACCCTGTATTACTATATTAAAATTATTGTTTTAAACAAATTTTGGGCTTTAAAACAGGTTTTGATTTTTGGTTTCATTCCATAGTTCAGTATTGCATTGTAAAATAATACAAAATAAAGCTGTGACTACTTCATGGATTTCACTTTTCACATGTTATTTTTGGAACGCAACTCCCGCGATAAACGAGGGATCACTGTAGACAATTTCTGAGCACTCTAGCCTCAAATGCAAGACAATACAAGATCACTCACACATGCATGAATCAAACTAAATAGTGTACAGTAGTA
>CM033619.1:2637153-2679653 GCA_019453435.1 Rhinogobius similis | reverse complement strand
CAGGTCAAGAAAAGCACAGCTGCAGGGCTAAAAGGTGTTCAAGGGCATCTAGTAATTTCAAGATTTAGCAGTAGCACTAAGTCTGTTACTCTAACCGCAGCTAACATATTTTAATCACAATTTTTCAAATGTTAGATGAGCAACAACTCAAGAATAGTTTGAAAATACATTACTCAAAGCTTATTTGCATTTTTTCGCAGATCAACTGAACTCAGTGAATCTCACGTATCTTAAATTTCACGTAAACAAAACAATTAAAAGCCAATTTAATTTTCTACACTGGAAGCCACGTCATGCTTTTGGACAAGGGTCATGTGCTAAAGCTGTGTTTGTGTGTAGACTGCCCCCTATCTGACAGCAATGGAAGCCAGTGTCTGTCCAACGGAGAGGAGAGGCTCGCCGAGAGGATGATCAAAGACTCTGAGCCTCGCAAGTCCATTGGTCAGTAAAGACACGATACGCAGGATGGACAATACGCTGCAGGCCCACACAGGCATATACACTTTTACAGCTGAAAAAGAATCCTCCCGAACCCTAATGTCTAAATAAAGACCTTCATTGGTATATGTCAGCGAGTGGAATACATGAAGCTGCTTCTCCAGACTTATTCTAATATCTCAGTGGTTAAAAGTGGGTATGTCACCGCTCGTCTCCTCGGAGGTCTCCAGGCCGACATTGTAAATAAGAATTTGCTCTTAATATTTTGTGGGGTAAAACAAAGCTTAAACAAATACAGAAAAATAAAGATTGCTTTGCCTGAAATGTCCCACAGCTGAGCCTTAAATTAATCGATCTCGCTTGTGTTCAATTACTGGAGTTTCTATTGGTCAAAAATACTTACATGCATTATCAGTACTGTGAGTGGGGTCTCTTCTCCACAGATCTGACCTGTAATTTGGCCTGTTGATCTCCTTGTAAACTGAGTAGTTTAATGGCACACTGTGGAACATTCTAACCAAATGAGTAACAGCTCCATGGAGATTCTAGCAGTGATTGTTTTAGCTTGACACAAACCACTTCCTCCCTCAGTGAGCCAGCAGATACGCACATTTTGTTCAAAGTTATTTTCCAGATGTATGCCTTATTTTGAGTTTTATTACAGGTAACAGGAGTTGTCCAAAGTACTTTAGTAAATTCCAACTAATCATTATCTAACTTCTCCATCTTTCCTCTAAAACTCACTTTAGATCCTGCACATCGTGTCTTTACTGCATTAACAACCTGAATTTCCACCACACAGTATGTTATTCTAATTGTTTTCTGGGCTGCAGGAGGTGAGGGGGAGAGTGAGGAAGAGGAGGAGGAGGAGCCGCTGACCGAGCTGAAGAAGCCCAACTCGGATGAGGTGAGTTCAGAAGAGTCCAAAGCCAGACCTGGACATGGCCAGGCTTTGATCCAGTGAGCTGAAGCCTTAACCTCTACTCAGACAGAAAGGGTTTGAACTTCAGTGTCTAGAAATGAGAAAACTATGACAATGACAAATAGAGTACTGTTTGACTGACCCTCGGCGTGTCCTCCATGGTCTCCTGGCCCCTCCCACCAACCATTATCCCACAGTGGCAGTGAACAGTGGCCTCTTGTGGATGTAGAAAAGAGCACAAAAAATATGCTTCTGGTGTTTAAAAGTGGAGTTCAGAATCAGAAAGATTTTTATTGCCGTTGTCAGTGAACAAACATTTTCAAACTAAGAACATGCTTCGGCAGTAAATTGCAACAAAATACGATGTAAAATAATAAAAGTAAATGTATAGATGATATTAAAATAAGACGACAAAAAAAATAGGGGCATGCAAAAATGAAAAGAAGTATAAATAAACGTTAAATACAGTATATATACAACGGCAACAGGATCAGAATAATAGTGCAAACCCGCAGTGCAAAGAGTGGAATAAGTAAAGTTACTGTTTTGATATGTTATAACACACTGTACCTTAAAGAGATAAAGGCTTAAATCTGTCCTCTTCTCTGTCTGAGTTTCAGTGAGATCATTAGGTTGGGTTCAAGTACAGACACTGCCAAAGCTCTGAATGTCGCACTGTTCAAAAAGGGGGAGGTTAGCTCGGCTGTGTTTGTCGCGACAGTGACTGAACAACTCTGAAAAGTGAACTGCCTTTGTGACTTTGGGTTTGAGCTCGGTCAGTGATTGTGATGATGATGATGTGTGTCTCAGGGCACGGCCAGCAGTGAGGTCAATGCCACAGAGGAGATGTCCACCCTCGTCAACTACATCGAACCAGTCAAGTTCAAGAGCTTTGAGGTGGCAGGCAGTAAGTGTGTAAACCTACACTCCAGACGGCTGCTCCAAAGTGTATTCCAAGAGTGTGGCTGATTTTTCCAGGCCTGCTCAAGATTTTTTTTTTCCTTTTGCAATATATTGATGTTTTTATGCGTATAGTTTATATCTACTCAGGATATTTTGGTATAAGTGTGATACTACATGCTTTAATCCAGTAATGTTGTTGTTTTTTCATAGAAAGGAACAAGTTTTTTGAGATGTCGTCCTTTGTGGAGACCAAAGGCATGGACATCCTGAAGAACTCACCGGTGAAGTTTGTGGAGTATCCTTGAACCTGACCACTGTTCTGCTGTAACTCCTCTGTTTGTCAGTTGGTCCTTATCATGCTGCTGTTTAAACATTTCAGAATACAATGAAGGATACATTGTATTCTATATATATCTATATATTTTAATTTACTGCAATGCACTGGCTTGACACAGAGAAAGAGATTCCAAATCTATTAAAAAGTAATAAAATAAGTAAAGCCAAGGCCACTCAAGGCTGGATATTATCTCACTGGCTAGTGTGGCTTTGTCTTTTTTTTTTTTCTCAAAACATGGGTTTTAACTTATTTGTAACAAACTTTAGGTTGAAAACCTACCATCCACCCATTACAGTGGCTCTCATCATAAACATGAACATATTAAATTAGTAATACATTGTACTTAAATTCTTCTCTTAACCTTTAGATTTTTCAGCCAAAGTTGAACATTTGTCTCTGAAGAAACAATGTAATGAATGAATGACCAGTGTGGTTCCCTAACTGCACAAATCAGATACAACAAGAACCAGCTGAGTCGGATCTACCCCAAAGGAACCAGAGTGGACAGTTCCAACTACATGCCTCAGCTCTTCTGGAACGTGGGTTGCCAGATGGTGGCGTTAAACTTCCAAACACTTGGTAAGGAGGTGTCATATACAGGCTGGCATTTTGTTACTTATTTGTTGCTTTAGTTAATGAGCCAATGAAATGAATTGTCATTAACTACAATAGCTCTAAATGGTTTGAGAGTCTACTTTCATTGTCCTCAAGGGCCCTTAACACAAACTAAACCTGGACTAGATCAGGACTAAACAGTTACTAGAACAGGACCAAACCAAGTCCACATCAGCACTAAACGAGGCACAAATTAGGACCAAGTAATGAGAAGTATGAACACACCCACCCTTAGTAATACTTTCATATAATACTACTTTGGTAACGTTCATCTTGTCTTCAAGTTTTATCATTTATATGGTTTGATGTAATTACCTTGACATGTTTCGGCTGCTATCTGCGAGTCATTTTCAAAACTGTCACCGGTCTTGGTGACACCCTCCACCCTCCACCACACAGATCAGTACTTATGATGGCCTTCAGAGCACCCCATCGCACACAAACTCTGTTGTAAGGACATTAGTCGAATGGGCCACAATCATCACAGACACCACCAATAAAGAAGAAGAGAAACGTATCAAACACACACTCACACAATGTCAGTAACATAAAGGAAAACAAGTCAAAGGCAAAAATAAAAACAGAAGGAGGAAAAAAAAACAAGAGTACAGAAACATAGTCACTTTACCACCTTACCATACTTAACGGAACCAATACAGAGAGCAATGAAAAAACACAATATCAACACAGTAGTCAAACCACACACAAAACTCAGGCAACTTCTAAATCCCCAAGAAAATAAATGCAACGCTATATACGAGAGACTGTGTAAATCATGTAATAACACATACAGAGGTGAAACTGGACGGACATTCAGACAGAAAGAACACCAAACAGAATGTGAGAAAGAAACAGGAAGAGTCACAAGGACAAAGGAGGAACACGCAGAACAGGAAAACTTAAAATCCGCAATATCAGACCACTGCAGTCTTATCATGGACTGGGACAGGGCTCGGGTCATAGCGTCTGAAACAAACAAGTTCAAGTGCTGGATTAAGGAGGCCATTAAAATCAGGAAGGCAGGCACAGACGCCTTCAACCGTGATGAAGGAGCTTTCCTTTTATCACATACATGGGGTACCCTTCTCCAGAGACCACCGCTCAGCAGGAGGCGTGGTCAGTCTGAGGAGGTGTGGTCAGTCTGAGCGGCCTGCCAGGTCCATCAGGCTGACCACGCCTCAGGAAGTAACATCAGCTGATCAGTGACACGTCAAACCAAGACCAGTGACAGTTCTGAAGAGGCTCACAGATATGATCTCACAGATATGATCCGGAGCATGTCAAGGTCTCACAAAGTTGTCTGACTAGAAGAAAACATATATACAATGCATTCATTCATTTTCTACCACTTATTCCTGTTCCTGGTCTCGGATGACTGGAGCCTATCCCTGTGACTTTGGGCCTTAGACAACAAATATACAATTTCACCTAATAATTAGTTGAATCTTTTTCCATGAACTTTAGTAAGGTGCTCTTCATGTCCATGGTCATGTGTGTGTTTGTCATGTACGCCCCCTCTACCCCTCCCTCAGACCTGCCCATGCAGCTCAACATGGGAGTGTTTGAGTACAACGGCCACAGCGGCTACCTGCTCAAACCCGAGTTCATGAGGAGGACGGACAAGTGCTTCGACCCCTTCACCGAGGACACTGTGGATGGCATCGTGGCCAACACCATCAAAATCAGGGTGAGGACATGGGCATCCTGGTACACTGATGGTGCTTGAGTGGAGTTTGAATGTGCAGTCATGGAGCTCTTGATCCTGGTTTACACTCAGCTGGCACCATGTGTTCTGATGCTATTCAGAACTGTATATACTCCTTATCTGTGTTTAGGTGCGTAGTGAGCATCCAGGAGAAGTAACTTTTATTTATGTAGTAGGAACATTTATAATCAGATTGGGCTCCTGAGCAGAGATTTTTCTTCTAAACATAAGCCTTGTTCTTCCAATTTTCATTTGTAGTAATTTCTTATGAAATTTGAAATAAAAAATTCCTCATACACTGCTTTTAAAGCTGTAATTGTGTTTGTGAGCAGGTGCTCTCGGGCCAGTTCCTGACGGACAAGCGTGTAGGTGTCTATGTGGAGGTGGACATGTTTGGACTGCCCACAGACACAAAGAGGAAGTACAGGACCAAAACCTCCAACGGGAACTCGCTGGACCCAGTGTGGGACGATGAGACCTTCGAGTTTAACAAGGTAACACACACATTGGTTTTATCATTCCGATTTTTATAAAGAAGCCTAGGAAATGTATTAAAATAGACACAGTTTTAAGCCTCTCCTGGAACTGCCACCTTAACATGGTGGAGGGGTTTGAGCACCCAAATGATCCTGGGAGCTCTGTTGTCAGGGGCTTCGGGTCGGAGACGGTCTCTCACTGTTGTGTTGGCCTACGGGCCGAACACCTATGCAGAGTACCAGGCCTTCTTAGAGTCCCTGGCAGGGGACCTGTACCTATATGTACCTGGATTTTTGTCTAGCCATGTTTCAGTTAAGAACATAAAATCAAGATTATAAGTAGAAATACAATTATTAATTAAGAAAGATTTGTTGCACAGAGATCTTCTATTAAGTACAGCCAGTCTCAAACTACTAGTGGGGCTGGGTATTCTCCCTCCATTTAAAGGGCCTAGGTTTTTTGGAGGTCTTGAAAAAAGAAATTTCTTCCTTTATTCAAGACCTAGCTCAAATCATAGTTTTAGTCATAGTTCAGCAGGGAGTATAGTAGACTGTAGATGATGGGTCAAATGCAGTGACCTGGCGTCAAGTTTGGTGCTTCAGGTAGGATGAAATATTTGAGCTGAGGGTGTCAAGTCCTTTGTTATTAAGATGAATTCTGTCACGGTAAAATGTAATGTAAGTGGCTGACAAAACCGTATCCACAAACATGGCAGAAATTTTCCAGCCACGTGTGAAAACAGTCTCAGTGAGTAGTCTAACCTGTCGTGTGCACTTTAAATACTGCTTATTCAGATCCATAAACAATCTTCTGAAATTGAACTAATACAAAGGAATACTTGTGTTCAGTGTTTTCTCAACTGTTTTTCAGGTGGTCCTCCCAACACTGGCCTCTTTGAGAATCGCAGTTTTTGAGGAAAATGGCAAGTTCATTGGTCACCGCATCCTCCCTGTGTCTGCCATCAGACCTGGTCAGTGGAACACAGAGCCATCTCATATTCATAGGCTTCAGCTTCCTGTTATGTGCAACATGTTGAGGATATTTTATAATATACATTTAGTATTTAAATTGCAACATATGTGCATATCTGAAACCCATGGATAGAGGTTATGCACTGACTTTCAGTGAGTAACAGAACTGCGCTTTTGTTTCGCTCAAATTAACTTAATACGGTAAAATGGAGATTGAAAGTAGTTTCTCTGTTGCTGCTCCGACAGTGCAGTGCTTAGGGCAGGAGACACATGGACTCAGGAACCTTATATAAGTTATTTAAGGAGAGAAAGGTCGATCTGTGTGTGATCCCAAAGTCTTTATCAGTGATCAGAGTTCGCTTTGTAGACTTTTATACAGTATTTGCAATTCATTTGTATTTGTCATACAGTGTTTGTAATTAAACAGCAGCTCTTTTACATTTCAGTCCTCACTAAAATTCCAAATGTTGTGATGTCATCTGCATAACCTCTATTACTGAATCTGAACCACAGTCTAATGTGCCATCCTGATATTTAAGGCTACCACTACATCAACCTGAAGAACGAGCTGAACCAGCCTCTGCTCCTGCCCTCTCTGCTGGTCTGCACCGAAGCTCATGACTACATTCCCAATGAACACCTGGGTAAGGCTCCTCCTCCGTCAGACTGTCCTCCTCCGTCAGACTGTCCTCCTCCGTCAGACTGTCCTCCTCCGTCAGACTGTCCTCCTCCGTCAGACTGTCCTCCTCCGTCAGACTGTCCTCCTCCGTCAGACTGTCCTCCGTCAGACTGTCCTCCTCCGTCAGACTGTCCTCCTCCGTCAGACTGTCCTCCGTCAGACTGTCCTCCTCCTCCTTCGTCAGACTGTCCTCCGTCAGACTGTCCTCCTTCTCCTTCGTCAGACTGTCCTCCTCCGTCACACTGTCCTCCGTCAGACTGTCCTCCTCCTCCGTCAGACTGTCCTCCTCCGTCAGACTGTCCTCCTCCTCCTCCGTCAGACTGTCCTCCGTCAGACTGTCCTCCTCCTCCTCCATCAGACTGTCCTTCTCCTCCTCCGTCAGACTGTCCTCCTCCGTCAGACTGTCCTCCTCCATCAGACTGTCCTCCTTCGTCAGACTGTCCTCCGTCAGACTGTCCTCCTCCTCCTTCGTCAGACTGTCCTCCGTCAGACTGTCCTCCTCCTCCTCCGTCAGACTGTCCTCCTTCTCCTTCGTCAGACTGTCCTCCTCCGTCACACTGTCCTCCGTCAGACTGTCCTCCTCCTCCGTCAGACTGTCCTCCTCCGTCAGACTGTCCTCCTCCTCCTCCGTCAGACTGTCCTCCGTCAGACTGTCCTCCTCCTCCTCCATCAGACTGTCCTTCTCCTCCTCCGTCAGACTGTCCTCCTCCGTCAGACTGTCCTCCTCCTCCTCCGTCAGACTGTCCTCCTCCGTCAGACTGTCCTCCTCTGTCAGACTGTCCTCCTCCGTCCGACTGTCCTCCTCCGTCCGACTGTCCTCCTCTGTCAGACTGTCCTCCTCCATCAGACTGTCCTCCTCCGTCAGACTGTCCTCCTCCGTCAGACTGTCCTCCTCCTCCTCCGTCAGACTGTCCTCCTCCGTCAGACTGTCCTCCTCCTCCTCCGGCAGACTGTCCTCCGTCAGACTGTCCTCCTCCTCCTCCATCAGACTGTCCTTCTCCTCCTCCGTCAGACTGTCCTCCTCCGTCAGACTGTCCTCCTCCTCCTCCGTCAGACTGTCCTCCTCCGTCAGACTGTCCTCCTCTGTCAGACTGTCCTCCTCCGTCAGACTGTCCTCCTCCATCAGACTGTCCTCCTCCTCCGTCTGACTGTCCTCCTCCTCCGTCTGACTGTCCTCCTCCATCACACTGTCCTCCGTCAGACTGTCCTCCTCCTCCTTCGTCAGACTGTCCTCCGTCAGACTGTCCTCCTTCTCCTTCGTCAGACTGTCCTCCTCCGTCACACTGTCCTCCGTCAGACTGTCCTCCTCCTCCGTCAGACTGTCCTCCTCCTTCGTCAGACTGTCCTCCTCCTCCTCCGTCAGACTGTCCACCTCCGTCAGACTGTCCTCCTCCTCCTCCGTCAGACTGTCCTCCTCCGTCAGACTGTCCTCCTCCTCCTCCGTCAGACTGTCCTCCGTCAGACTGTCCTCCTCCTCCTCCATCAGACTGTCCTTCTCCTCCTCCGTCAGACTGTCCTCCTCCGTCAGACTGTCCTCCTCCTCCTCCGTCAGACTGTCCTCCTCCGTCAGACTGTCCTCCTCTGTCAGACTGTCCTCCTCCGTCCGACTGTCCTCCTCTGTCAGACTGTCCTCCTCCATCAGACTGTCCTCCTCCGTCAGACTGTCCTCCTCCGTCAGACTGTCCTCCTCCTCCTCCGGCAGACTGTCCTCCTCCGTCAGACTGTCCTCCTCCTCCTCCGCCAGACTGTCCTCCGCCAGACTGTCCTCCTCTCCTCCTCCATCAGACTGTCCTTCTCCTCCTCCGTCAGACTGTCCTCCTCCGTCAGACTGTCCTCCTCCTCCTCCGTCAGACTGTCCTCCTCCGTCAGACTGTCCTCCTCCGTCAGACTGTCCTCCTCCTCCGTCTGACTGTCCTCCTCCTCCGTCTGACTGTCCTCCTCCATCAGACTGTCCTCCTTCTCCATCAGACCGTCCCTCCTCCATCAGACTGTCCTCCTCCGTCTGACTGTCCTCCTCCGTCAGACTGTCCTCCGTCAGACTGTCCTCCTCCTCCTTCGTCAGACTGTCCTCCGTCAGACTGTCCTCCTCCTCCTTCGTCAGACTGTCCTCCGTCAGACTGTCCTCCTCCTCCGTCTGACTGTCCTCCTCCGTCAGACTGTCCTCCGTCAGACTGTCCTCCTCCTCCTTCGTCAGACTGTCCTCCGTCTGACTGTCCTCCTCCGTCAGACTGTCCTCCGTCAGACTGTCCTCCTCCTCCTTCGTCAGACTGTCCTCCGTCAGACTGTCCTTCTCCATCAGACCGTCCCTCCTCCATCAGACTGTCCTCCTCCATCAGACTGTCCTCCTTCATCAGACTGTCCTCCTCCGTCAGACTGTCCTCCTCCATCAGACTGTCCTCCTTCGTCAGACTGTCCTCCGTCAGACTGTCCTCCTCCTCCTTCGTCAGACTGTCCTCCGTCAGACTGTCCTCCTCCTCCTCCGTCAGACTGTCCTCCTTCTCCTTCGTCAGACTGTCCTCCTCCGTCACACTGTCCTCCGTCAGACTGTCCTCCTCCTCCGTCAGACTGTCCTCCTCCGTCAGACTGTCCTCCTCCTCCTCCGTCAGACTGTCCTCCGTCAGACTGTCCTCCTCCTCCTCCATCAGACTGTCCTTCTCCTCCTCCGTCAGACTGTCCTCCTCCGTCAGACTGTCCTCCTCCATCAGACTGTCCTCCTACGTCAGACTGTCCTCCGTCAGACTGTCCTCCTCCTCCTTCGTCAGACTGTCCTCCGTCAGACTGTCCTCCTCCTCCTCCGTCAGACTGTCCTCCTTCTCCTTCGTCAGACTGTCCTCCTCCGTCACACTGTCCTCCGTCAGACTGTCCTCCTCCTCCGTCAGACTGTCCTCCTCCGTCAGACTGTCCTCCTCCTCCTCCGTCAGACTGTCCTCCGTCAGACTGTCCTCCTCCTCCTCCATCAGACTGTCCTTCTCCTCCTCCGTCAGACTGTCCTCCTCCGTCAGACTGTCCTCCTCCTCCTCCGTCAGACTGTCCTCCTCCGTCAGACTGTCCTCCTCTGTCAGACTGTCCTCCTCCGTCCGACTGTCCTCCTCTGTCAGACTGTCCTCCTCCATCAGACTGTCCTCCTCCGTCAGACTGTCCTCCTCCGTCAGACTGTCCTCCTCCTCCTCCGTCAGACTGTCCTCCTCCGTCAGACTGTCCTCCTCCTCCTCCTCCGTCAGACTGTCCTCCGTCAGACTGTCCTCCTCCTCCTCCATCAGACTGTCCTTCTCCTCCTCCGTCAGACTGTCCTCCTCCGTCAGACTGTCCTCCTCCTCCTCCGTCAGACTGTCCTCCTCCGTCAGACTGTCCTCCTCTGTCAGACTGTCCTCCTCCGTCAGACTGTCCTCCTCCATCAGACTGTCCTCCTCCTCCGTCTGACTGTCCTCCTCCTCCTCCGTCTGACTGTCCTCCTCCATCACACTGTCCTCCGTCAGACTGTCCTCCTCCTCCTTCGTCAGACTGTCCTCCGTCAGACTGTCCTCCTCCTCCTCCATCAGACTGTCCTCCTTCTCCTTCGTCAGACTGTCCTCCTCCGTCACACTGTCCTCCGTCAGACTGTCCTCCTCCTCCGTCAGACTGTCCTCCTCCTTCGTCAGACTGTCCTCCTCCTCCTCCGTCAGACTGTCCACCTCCGTCAGACTGTCCTCCTCCTCCTCCTCCGTCAGACTGTCCTCCTCCGTCAGACTGTCCTCCTCCTCCTCCGTCAGACTGTCCTCCGTCAGACTGTCCTCCTCCTCCTCCATCAGACTGTCCTTCTCCTCCTCCGTCAGACTGTCCTCCTCCGTCAGACTGTCCTCCTCCTCCGTCAGACTGTCCTCCTCCGTCAGACTGTCCTCCTCCGTCAGACTGTCCTCCTCCGTCAGACTGTCCTCCTCCTCCTCCGTCAGACTGTCCTCCTCCGTCAGACTGTCCTCCTCCTCCTCCGTCAGACTGTCCTCCGTCAGACTGTCCTCCTCCTCCTCCATCAGACTGTCCTTCTCCTCCTCCGTCAGACTGTCCTCCTCCTCCTCCATCAGACTGTCCTTCTCCTCCTCCGTCAGACTGTCCTCCTCCGTCAGACTGTCCTCCTCCTACTTAAGACTGTCCTCCTCCGTCTGACTGTCCTCCTCCTCCGTCAGACTGTCCTCCTCCATCAGACTGTCCTCCTCCTCCTCCGTCTGACTGTCCTCCTCCATCAGACTGTCCTCCTTCTCCATCAGACCGTCCCTCCTCCATCAGACTGTCCTCCTCCTCCGTCTGACTGTCCTCCTCCGTCAGACTGTCCTCCGTCAGACTGTCCTCCTCCTCCTTCGTCAGACTGTCCTCCGTCAGACTGTCCTCCTCCTCCTTCGTCAGACTGTCCTCCGTCAGACTGTCCTCCTCCTCCGTCTGACTGTCCTCCTCCGTCAGACTGTCCTCCGTCAGACTGTCCTCCTCCTCCTTCGTCAGACTGTCCTCCGTCAGACTGTCCTCCTCCGCTGCCAGACTGTCCTCCGTCAGACTGTCCTCCTCCTCCTTCGTCAGACTGTCCTCCGTCAGACTGTCCTTCTCCATCAGACCGTCCCTCCTCCATCAGACTGTCCTCCTCCATCAGACTGTCCTCCATCAGACTGTCCTCCTCCGTCAGACTGTCCTCCTCCTCCGTCTGACTGTCCTCCTCCGTCAGACTGTCCTCCGTCAGACTGTCCTCCTCCTCCTTCGTCAGACTGTCCTCCGTCAGACTGTCCTTCTCCATCAGACCGTCCCTCCTCCATCAGACTGTCCTCCTCCATCAGACTGTCCTCCTTCATCAGACTGTCCTCCTCCGTCAGACTGTCCTCCTCCTCCTCCGTCAGACTGTCCTCCTCCGTCAGACTGTCCTCCTTCGTCAGACTGTCCTCCTCCGTCAGACTGTCCTCCTCCTCCTTCGTCTAAAGCAGAAACCAGACTAAACAAAAAATATCTACCAGAACAAGACCAAAGCATTGCTGTTCTCTGTCTTAAATTGCGTAATTCATTGAAAATGGTGTGTTTTTAGAATATGCAGAAGCTTTGATTAATCCCATCAAACATGTGAGTCAACTGGACAAACGTGAGACCCAGCTGGCTGTTCTCTTGGACACTGTCGAGGTGAGCTCAAAATATACTTCTGTGTTCATTTGTGACATGAACTTGTCTTTAAAATGATTCATGCTCAAGTACTGTTTAGGAATGTCTGCTGCATTAAAGCTGACATTGCTCTGGAAATATTTGTTTCCTTTCATTTCAATTTTCTTAACTGCTGATACATATTGGCTTCAACAAAATTGCGTAACAATTTTGGCATGAATAAATAAAATATCCACTACTTGTTACTTGCAATCTCCAGCTGTCCCTTGGGGCCCTGGCAGCACGGTCCAGCTGTCTTCTTTAATCTAGAACTATAGAGTCAAAAGGATCTTTATTTGTGTTCAGCATGTCCCCAACCTGCCCAAGGAAGGAGAGCTCACCAAAGACAACGATGCCAACCTGGCCGCCCCCTCCCCCAGTGCCAATCCTGCACCCAGCCCCTGGATCGACTACCCTGAAAACTTTGTGCCTGCTCCAGGTAACTATGAATGGGACTTTTGAATTGCCCACTGGGGACAGTTAAGTTATTTCAACTGAACTGAATTGTTTGCTAAGGCCTTCATTTAAGGTTTACAGATTGTAAAACATGAGACTCCATGCTTCATTTGCTAATTGTGACCATTCCAATTCATTGGTAATAGAATGAATTGGAATGGTCAAACCATTGCCAAAGCCTCTGGTCTGTACAGCACTATGTGGCTCTCAGCCTTGTTCCATTCACAATCACACCTATCACACATCCTATCACACTGTCCTGTCTGCTTGTCTGTTTAGCCCCCAGCCCAAAGGAGGACCTCATAGCCACTGTTCTGGGAGGTAAGCCATTCCTGCTCCCCATCGTAGTCCCATTGCACATCAGCATCTTCTGCCTGTTTGGGACCCATGCATGTTATATATAATCTGTGTCACATTCTCACAGATGTTCCCGTGATGTCCGTTGAGGAGCTGAAGCTGCAGAAACATTACCTAAAGCTTTTGAAAAAACATAGCAGTGAAGTCAAAGATCTTCGCAAGAAACACATGAAAGAGGTTGGAAATTCTTTCCTTTCAAGCAAACACACTCCTTTAAGATTTTAAGATTTTTATTTGTCTAATTTTGTAGGTGTTAAAATTAAATAAAGAGCAGAAGAGTCGGAGCTGTAAGCTTCAGTCGGACACTCAGAGGAGGCGGAGTCAGATGGAGAAAAACCTGAAACGCAGCATCAAGAAGAAGTATGGCTCCCACAGCTCTGCTCCCAAAATAACATTTAACATTCATTCCAAACGTGATTTTGTTGAAGTATATACTGTATATTTTCCCATTCTTCCCATGTCAAAACTAAATGATCTTTCCTATTATTTTTATTTAATTGCACCAATATTTGACCTTATTTGACACTAACCTGCTGTGTAGCCTGCTGGTATAAAACAGGAACTCCAATCACAATTGATCACATTGAAAGAATCAATGTTTTTGTAATGAATAATACATCAATATTACAATTGAAATAGGAATATTTTATCAGAATCCAAATCATGTTACTGACCACACAAGTCGGTGGTTCCCTGTACAGTTATAATCTCTGCTTAGTTTATATATCATAATGTATGAGCTACTGTAATTCACCCTAACTTCTCTAACCTTCCGCCATGCTCCTGACTGTACTGAGGTGTGTCTGATGTGTCACAGTGAGCCGTATGACCCCATCCAGCAGGAGCTCTCGGCCCTCGACCATGAGATAGCCAAACAGAACCTGCAGGTGAAGGAGTGGCAGATGCAAGAGCTGCTGCAGCTGAGGAGGGAGCTGCACATGAAGGAGAGGAAGAGGCAGGAGGCCCAGCTGCTGGAGGTCTGACAGAGCGCACCTCACCGTCACTGAGTCACACCGACACATCGTTCTGACAGCTCTGTGTTCTGTCAGGCTTTTCAGAAGCTCAAAGAGACCGCCAAAGAGTGCCAAGCCACGCAGCTGAAGAAGCTCAAGGACACGTGTGAGAAGTGAGTTCCGCCAGGTGTCTGCAGTCCCACCTCCAGTGCCAGTGCTGCACATTCCATTTAAGGGGTTTGCCACACTATCTTTGAGCTTTGTAAGCCTCCACCTCCTTCTGTCCCTGATTACACTGGAGCTGTGGAATATGGTCATTTTATAATCATAGTCTCAACACTTGAATGTTTAGGCTTTTGTTCATTTGTGGGGCGTTTCATGTGTGACGTTGAGCTGAGTAAAGACGTGGCTCCCGTACGCACCAGGAGATGGAAATAAGCAGTCATGACCTTTCATTACGTCTCTTTGGGAACTGTTTGTTTGTATTGTGGTCTTGTGACTTTCCTCAGGGAGAAGAAGGAGCTGCAGAAGATGCTGGACAGGAAACGTCAGAACAGCATCTCTGAGGCCCGGAGCCGAGACAAGGACAAGGCTGAAGCGTGAGTGTGTGAGCGAGGGAGGAGGAGGAGGGGAGTGAGGGAGAGAGGAGGGGGTGTGAGGAGGTGTGAGTGAGGAGGAGGAGGTGTGAGGGAGGGAGAGAGGAGGAGGTGTGAGGGAGAGAGGAGGGGGTGTGAGGAGGTGTGAGGGAGGGAGGAGGAGGTGTGAGGGAGGGAGGAGGAGGTGTGAGCGAGGGAGGAGGAGGGGAGTGAGGGAGAGAGGAGGGGGTGTGAGTGAGGAGGTGTGAGTGAGGAGGAGGAGGTGTGAGGGAGGGAGAGAGGAGGAGGTGTGAGGGAGAGAGGAGGGGGTGTGAGGAGGTGTGAGGGAGGGAGGAGGAGGTGTGAGGGAGGGAGGAGCGGGAGTGAGCGAGGGAGGAGGAGGGGAGTGAGGGAGAGAGGAGGGGGTGTGAGTGAGGGGAGGTGTGAGCGAGGGAGGAGGAGGGGAGTGAGGGAGAGAGGAGGAGGTGTGAGCGAGGGAGGAGGAGAGGAGTGAGGGAGAGAGGAGGAGGTGTGAGCAAGGGAGGAGGAGGGGGAGTGAGGGAGAGAGGGGGGGGTGTGAGTGAGGAGGTGTGAGGGAGGGAGGAGGAGGGGGTGTGAGGAGGTGTGAGGGAGGAGGAGGTGGTGTGAGGGAGGGAGGAGGGGGAGGGGAGTGAGGGAGAGAGGACGGGGAGTGAGGGAGAGAGGAGGAGGTGTGAGCGAGGGAGGAGGAGAGGAGTGAGGGAGAGAGGAGGAGGTGTGAGCGAGGGAGGAGGAGGGGGAGTGAGGGAGAGAGGGGGGGTGTGAGTGAGGAGGAGGAGGTGTGAGGGAGGGAGGAGGAGGGGGAGTGAGGGGGTGTGAGGAGGTGTGAGGGAGGGAGGAGGGGGTGTGAGGAGGTGTGAGCGAGGGAGGAGGAGGTGTGAGGGAGGGAGAGAGGAGGAGGGGAGTGAGGGAGGGAGGAGGGGGTGTGAGGAGGTGTGAGCGAGGGAGGAGGAGGTGTGAGGGAGGGAGGAGGAGGGGAGTGAGGGAGAGAGGAGGGGGTGTGAGGAGGTGTGAGCGAGGGAGGAGGAGGGGGAGTGAGGGAGAGAGGAGAAGGTGTGAGGGAGAGAGGAGGAGGAGGGGAGTGAGGGAGAGAGGAGGAGGTGTGAGGGAGAGAGGAGGAGGTGTGAGTGAGGGAGGAGCGGGAGTGAGCGAGGGAGGAGGAGGAGGGGGAGTGAGGGAGAGAGGAGGGGGTGTGAGCGAGGGAGGAGGAGGGGAGTGAGGGAGGGAGGAGAGTGAGGGGAGAGAGGAGGGGGTGTGAGGGAGGTGTGAGCGAGGGAGGAGGAGGGGGAGTGAGGGAGAGAGGAGGAGGTGTGAGGGAGGGAGGAGGAGGTATGAGGGAGGGAGGAGCGGGAGTGAGCGAGGGAGGAGGAGGGGGAGTGAGGGAGAGAGGAGGGGGTGTGAGCGAGGGAGGAGGAGGGGAGTGAGGGAGAGAGGAGGGGGTGTGAGTGAAGAGGAGGAGGTGTGAGCGAGGGAGGAGCGGGAGTGAGCAAGGGAGGAGGAGGTGGGAGGAAGGGAGGAGACGGTGTAAGGAGGTGTGAGGGAGGGAGGAGGGGGTGTGAGGTGGCGTGAGTGAGGGAGGAGGGGGTGTGAGGTGGCGTGAGTGGGGGAGGAAGAGGAGTGAGAGAGGGAGGAGGTGTAGGTAGTAGGTGTGAGCGAGGGAGGAGGGGTGAGGGGGAGGTAGTGTTTTGTGGGGGGGTGAGTCATGGCACACTTTGTTTTCCGAGGCACCATTTAAAGTTCATCAGATCTCACCATTTATGAAAAAAGTGATATTTAATGTGGGAAGTATTGTTTGGTTTTGCTTTCATTTTTGTCAGTCTGACATTATTTCAAGGCTCACCTGGCAATAGGCAAAGCCAGTGTGCCCCCCCCCTCTCACACCGGTGTGTCCCCCCCTCTCACACCGGTGTGTCCCCCCCTCTCACACCGGTGTGTCCCCCCCTCTCACACCGGTGTGTCCCCCCCCTCTCACACCGGTGTGTCCCCCCCTCTCACACCGGTGTGTCCCCCTCTCACACCGGTGTGTCCCCCCCTCTCACACCGGTGTGTCCCCCCCTCTCACACCGGTGTGTCCCCCCCTCTCACACCGGTGTGTCCCCCCCTCTCACACCGGTGTGTCCCCCCCTCTCACACCGGTGTGTCCCCCCCTCTCACACCGGTGTGTCCCCCCCTCTCACACCAGTGTGTCCTCCTCACAGGGAACTGAACGAGATCAACAAGAAGCACATCCACGACTCCGTGTCTCTGATCCGCAGGGTGAGTCCTCACAGGCTGGAGTGGAGTGGCTTGAGTTTAATGATGTGTGCCGATGTGTGCCGATGTGTGCCGATGCGTGTCGATGTGATGCCGATGCGTGCCGATGTGTGCCCGATGCGTGCCGATGTGATGCTGATGTGTGCTGATGTGTGCCAATGTGTGCCGATGTGATGCCGATGCATGCCGATACGATGCTGATGTGTGTCGATGTGTGTCGATGCGTGCCGATGTGTGCTGATGTGTACCGATGTGATGCCGATGCGTGCCGATGTGATTGTCGATGCGTGCTGATGTGATGCTGATGTGATGCCGATGTGATGCCGATGCGTGCCGATGTGATTGTCGATGCGTGCTGATGTGATGCTGATGTGATGCCGATGTGATGCTGATGTGATGCCGATGTGATGCTGATGTGATGCTGATGTGATGCTGATGTGATGCTGATGTGATGCTGATGTGATGCTGATGTGATGCTGATGTGATGCTGATGTGATGCTGATGTGATGCTGATGTGATGCTGATGCGGGCCGATGTGTGCCGATGTGATGCCGATGTGTGTCGATGTGTGCCGATGCGTGTCGATGTGTGTTGATGTGATGCCGATGTGATGCTGATGTGATGCTGATGCGTGCCGATGTGATGCTGATGCGTGCCGATGTGATTGTCGATGCGTGCTGATGTGATGCTGATGTGATGCCGATGTGATGCTGATGTGATGCCGATGTGATGCTGATGTGATGCTGATGTGATGCTGATGTGATGCTGATGTGATGCTGATGTGATGCTGATGTGATGCTGATGTGATGCTGATGTGATGCTGATGTGATGCTGATGTGATGCTGATGTGATGCTGATGCGGGCCGATGTGTGCCGATGTGTGTCGATGTGTGCCGATGCGTGTCGATGTGTGTTGATGTGATGCCGATGTGATGCTGATGTGATGCTGATGCGTGCCGATGTGATGCTGATGCGTGCCGATGTGATGCCGATGTGTGCTGATGTGATGCTGATGTGTGCCGATGTGATGCCGATGTGATGCCGATGTGATGCCGATGCGATGCCGATGTGTGCCGATGTGTGCCGATGTGATGCTGATGTGTGCCGATGTGATGCCGATGTGATGCCGATGTGATGCCGATGTGTGCCGATGTGATGCCGATGTGATGCCGATGTGATGCCGATGTGATGCCGATGTGTGCCGATGTGATGCCGATGTGATGCCGATGCGTGCCGATGCGATGCCGATGTGATGCCGATGTGTGCCGATGTGTGCCGACGCGTGCCGATGTGTGCCGACGCGTGCTGGTGCGTACCGATGTGATGCCGATGTGATGCCGATGTGATGCTGATGTGTGCCGATGTGATGCTGATGCGTGCCGATGTGTGCCGATGTGATGCCGATGTGTGCCGATGTGATGCTGATGTGATGCCGATGTGTGCCGATGTGATGCCGATGTGATGCTGATGTGTGCCGATGTGATGCCGATGTGTGTCGATGCGTGCGGCGATGGCGTGCTGGTGCGCGTGCGCGCGTGCGATGCGATGCCGATGTGTGCTGATGCGTGCCGATGTGTGCTGATGCGTGCCGATGTGTGCTGATGCGTGCCGATGTGTGCTGATGCGTGCCGATGTGTGCTGATGCGTGCCGATGCGTGCCGGTGCGTGCCGATGCGTGCCGATGTGTGCTGATGCGTGCCGGTGTGTGCTGATGCGTGCCGATGTGTGCTGATGCGTGCCGATGCGTGCCGGTGTGTGCCGATGCGTGCCGATGTGTGCCGATGCGTGCCGATGCGTGCCGATGTGTGCCGATGCGTGCCGATGTGTGCTGATGCGTGCCGATGCGTGCCGGTGCGTGCCGATGCGTGCCGATGTGTGCTGATGCGTGCCGATGTGTGCCGATGCGTGCCGATGTGATGCTGATGTGTACTGTCTGCAGCTGGAGGAGGCCCAGACCCGGAGACAGGACAAGCTCATGCTGAGGCAGAGGGAGGTCCTGCAGCTTATAGATGAGCAGCTCCCCCTGGTGAGAGCACCTGCCACTACACATCTCTTATGCCAGTGGTTTTCAAATTTTCAGTCGCGACCCCAAAAATAACAATAGTTCACATTAGCGACCCCCAAACACAAAAATAGGCGACATGCAAAGTGATAAATTAGCCTTATATCTAATGTTTGATTTTATTTTGAGAATATAGACCTAGAAAAATGACTTTGATTGGCCAAGAAATGGGAATCTACATTTACCGCTGCATTTGAAGGGGGTCCAGCCTTGTTTAAGACTATTGTATCAGTTTTTCCCCATCATCTTGGGACCCCCAGAAACCATGTCCCGACCCCCAGTTTGAGAACCACTGTCTTACACTCCCACTCTCCACCGGACCAATACGGGGGCGATACAGTGTTGAGAGCTGCAGTCAGAAAGTGTTTCCATGATCTAATGTGACCCGAAGCAGTCCATTTGAGGCATTAGTCCAGATCATTCTGCAGCGTTAGGATTGACCCCCAATAACAATAAAAAAAAAACAGAGCAAATACAGGGTCATATTTATTAAAATTAGATCTTGAAATCATCTCGTGACCCCCACCTCATCCCTCGTGACCACTATATGTGATGTAACTTATGTTGAGCCCACATGCTAAGCAAAACAAAGCTAGCACACAGTAGCAACAGCTATAACCTGCATCAAGAAAGGAAATCTTATATTTCCAGTGTATAATGCATCTATGCAACATTAGTAAAATGCATACAGGAAACCCATATGGTACACGAAGACCTGCAGAAAAAGTTGACGACACATCAGAAGTAGTTACAGCAATACATAGCAATACAAGAAGATGTTCCTAGGGTCCAGCGGCGGCCCTCTGCATCAGAAGACGCTGAAAACCTTGCTCAAGTAGCAGAGCTCTGCCTTTAGTTCAAGGGGAACCAAAGCTTGGCTGGTGTTGGGAAAAACAAGTGTTGTCCCAACGAGTCCTAGAGCTGTAAGGAGAGGCAGGAGACTCTGGATGTCTGAGGCAGGAGAAGTTTATTTACCATCAGTCCGGACCCGGCGACTTGAATACTCAACACATTGTGCTAGTATTGGCTATTCAAGCCTGACTATGCTCCACACACAGAGGTTTAAATAGTGGTAAGAAGGCCAGCCTGGAGACAAGCGGCCGAGATAGAGTGAGAAGTGCATAGCATACACTTCTGACAGACAAGTTCACCATGGAATCTGATAATATTAGAGAAGGACAAATTCTGTACCAGTGGGATGCCGCCCGTCGTAAATAGAGCTAACCACTCAGAAATGTTAGCAATGGTAGAAATGGAGGTGCCCTTGTTAAGACTATGCACAAGATAGAAAATTGTACAACAGCTGGTATGGAGGCCCCTGAGGGCCATATAAATGAAGCTTTAATTAAAGGAATCTTTAAAAGATGAAACATAACTTAATAAATCAAACAATAAAATAATTTATCAATTCATGTTTTAAACATGATTTGATAAATCTTTTAATAAAAGGTTTTATTAAAACATTTTTGTACTAAAAGTATTTGTTATATGATTTATTGTATACATGTTTTTTTTTTTTTTTTAGATAGATAGAAGTAGATTTAGTAAAACAATTTCCTAGCTCGGCATGTGATATTTGAAGTTAAACATAAACTCAAGAAGACATTAACATTACAATTACTGCAGATGACCACAAATTTTCATTGAAATTTAAATTTTCAGTTTTTTCCTTCTTCTATTATTGAAGCTTATGTAACCATTACCTCTATTATGACAATAGGATTTTGATACTTTTGAACCCCTGGAAGACTAGTGGCCATTTAAAAATCCCTTTTATATTTAATAAACAATCATTTAAAAACTATTTAATAAAATCTTTTGTTAATTAGTTTAGGAAATACACTTTTAGTAGAAGCTTTATTTCATTTCACGTGGCTCTCAGGGTCCTCCATGAGCTGGTGTTACTGCACAGATGACAAACAGTCCTGGACGTGCAGTTCTCACCTTCGCTTGTATGAAGGATGGAAAATAATTCAACTTTATTCTACTCATCAAACCTTACCTAAAATAATGCCACAGTTGACCCCAAATGACACACAACAGTAAATCAAAACACCTGTTCAATTCAATTCAATTTATTTTTGTAGTGTCCAAAATCACAACAACAGTTGCCTCGATGGGCCACAGGTAGAAAGCAGTTCAATTAAACAATGTTCAGTAGAATTCAGCAGTAGATAAATGTCCCAGAGCATCCTCTGTCCATGACCCTCCTTCTCTCAAGGAAAAACTAAAAAACCCTGTGGGAAAAAGTAGAAACCTCGAACCAGAGTGAAGGAGAGATCCTACTACTGCAGATGGACCAGGACTGACACATCCACTTGGACCAGAACCACTCAAGAGGAAGGAAGGTGGATCATCTAATGTGGGAGAGTTCCTCTAGACAGATGGCTCCTCTAGACAGCCCATCCAGCACAGAGAGATCCCCCAGGCAGATCAGGGAGCACGACGAGGCTAAAGAATACTTTTGGCTTTGTCGTATGGTCAGACTATTTTCTTACTAAAGTGTTCACAAAAGAGGATTCAGGTTGTTGACTGAAGCACCGTTAGTTTAGAAGACAAATGCCAATGAACTCAGCAGTTTTTCAAACCTGTACTGCACATATATAAGAATGAACTATAATTACAACTGTGGAGTAAATACTCGGTGGCAAAGAGCTTCTTGAGAGGGTCAATGTGCATTTATCCTGACACTTTACCTCCCAGCAGTTGTTTTACGATCTCCAAGTGTCAGTATCAGTATCTACTCCAGTCACACCCTGCTTTTCTGTGGACTGTCGCCTAATATTTTCTCTTGGCTGACGTTGCAAAGACGAGCACTGAACACCCAGACAACCCGCTGGGACCATGGTCAATGCACACACATTAGTTTTCCAACATGAAATACCCAGGTGTTTGAACAGTGCTCGATCACTTTAATGCGTGTTGTTTCCTCAGCTCCAGAGCCAGCTCCAGCGGGACTTGGACGAGGAGTTCCAGCACTTGCCGGAGGAGATCTGCCACTGCCTGCAGTCCGAGCTCAACCACAAGAGCAAGGAGAGCCTGTTCAGCGGCCTGTCCCAGCAGAGCAGCCCAGGCTCGGGCTCCGAACCCCCCTCCAACAGCTCCACGCCCTCCTCCACGCCCACCCGCAGGTCCTGGAGCCGCAGCACAGACAACTGCTCCAACTCGTCCACCCCGGTGCTGTCCGAGGCCGAAATGTCCCTGAGTTGAGTCCACACAACGGGAACTTCTGCATTTTGTCTTGGATCTTTCATCAGCTCATCTGTCGTGTTAACATTCTTTTCTCCTTTTTTACCCGTGCTCAGATGTTCGAAAGCTTTTATACGATTCACAACGTTTTTGTCTCGTTTAATAATATTTATATAATTTAATTAGTCTCATTGCCTTTTTACATTTTTTAAATCACTTTTTTGGGGGGAATGTTTGGTACTTAAGATACTTTGAAATATGGTATTCAGCTTTTATGTTCCACCTTCATTATAGATGTATTTTTGTGTATTTTTACCCCGGTAAATAACTTTATAGAAGTACACACCCTGTGGACTTGCCTCCAAGAAAACTACTGAGATATTATATGATTTTAGCAGTTGGTAATTGTCTAACCACTGGCTGCTGTACAGACTCTTTTTATGAAAAAGCTGCACTAATGCTGTGTGACCAGCAGGTGGTACTACATCCTAGCATTTACCCTGTGGCATTGGAACGATGCATTCTGTCCAGAATGATGTGCTCTCCCAAAAACACACTTTAACCTTTAATTAACTTTTTTTGTTCCCTGACTTGGTCTCCCTCACATCTAGAAATGTCCCAAAGTGAATGTGCTTTGGAGGTGATGGTCCCGGCTTCTGAACAGAGCAGTTCTTGTCAGGAGAGACTTGCATCTGGTTAATGAAGTCTGGAGTGTCAATTTTTGAGGTTAAGCTTAAAATAAATCTTACTTCAGAATTTACAGAAGTTTGATTACATTTTTAAATCTGTTCTGGCCTAAAGTGTAAAAGCTGCACCACTTTATTGTCTTTTTTTTTTTGGACGCAATTACGTTTTATCCAAACCCAGAACTGATGAGCAGAACTCTTTGATGAGCTTTCTAAAGCCGGCAGCTTGAAGCCTTCACGTGAAACTGTCGGCTGTGTACGACGCACACCGGGTGCTGCAGATATGGGCTGGGAATGCTTAAGTTCGAGCTCTTCTTGACTGAAATGTTAGCTAAATGTGCCAGACTCTATGTTGGTGTCGTACAGTTTTGAGTCATTTCGGGGAAAACGTCTTTGTTAAAAGTTGAATCATTTTGTTCCCACTCAGGAAAAGTCACGTCCTCTCTGTCTCAGTGCTCTCCAGACCTGGTCCTCTGCTCTCAGAGATCGCAGCACGTGATTGGACACAGACCGACAATGCACTGCAGATAAGAGGCATCCAGGAAGCTCTTTTGAACTGGTTTATGAGCTGCTCACGTGCCTGCCCTGTGCTGGGGGTCAGACTCTGAGAACATGGTACTGATGAGCCTGGTCCATGTCAAGGCCCTCATCTCTGTAATGTTCTTCAGCTGACACTCTGAGGCTCTGCTCACAGCTCTCTGAACGTGCCTCCACGTGCTGTCGAGAGGCTAATACTGCGCTGTCAGGACCGAGGACAGCCCGTGTTAGCCGGAGTGTCCACCTTCACACAGCCTCTTCTGCACTACCAGGATGGAATCATTTGGATATATTCTTATTTCTCTTGATTTGAGGAGTTAAGATGAGTTTTAGGGATGAACCAAACCCACAGTGTATTATCTAAACCAAGGTTATACTTATTATTTCATGTAATTCACTGGCCATTGTTTGCACGGTGGCAGCGATTAGGGTTAGGACCAGACCAACATCACATGATCTCGCTGGGTGGAGTCTGCATGTCCTCCCCGTGTTACTGGGGGTTCTGTCCGGGTTCTCCGTCCAAACACATGCAGGAGGAGGTCAGTTGGCAACTCTACATTGCCCTGAGTGAATGACTGTGAGAGTGAATGGTCTGTCCATGTCTCTGTCTCTGTCTGTGTCTGTGATGAGTTGGCCACTGTCCAGGGTGTACCCCGCCTAAAGCCCAAAGGCACTGGGATAGGCTCCAGTCACCCGCGACCCCTAACAGGAACAAGCGGTAGAAAATGAATGAATGTTTGAACTTTGTCCAATGCAGTTCTATTGTTGTGCGAATAATAAGTTGCATGACATATTTAGATCAGAAATGATGATGAATGATTGGTGTTAATCGAGCAAAAAATGTTCTTTCAGTCTCAGCTCTGAGTATCTCCAGAGTCCCAATATCTGGTCCAGAACCCCAATACTGGGTCATCCAGAGCCCCAATTTTGATGCCAGAGCAAAAAGACTGGCATCTGAATCCTAACAGTAAAAGCTGGATTGGTGCGTTGCTAGTTGGCTTTAAAGGAAAGACAGACTTTGTAAAAAAAAAAAAAAAATGTGTGTGTGTATGTATATATATGTATATATATATATATATATATATATATATATATATATATATATATATATATACACATACACACACACACATATGAACTATCCTTGTATCAATTAAGATTTCTTAAAGTGCACTATGCAACTCTTCTGGAGGGGCTGTCAGCTGCTTGTTGCTTTTGAACTTGTCCATCTCACTGGAGACCAGCAGGTGACAGCACCAGACCAAATGAGGTCAGATCTGTGGAGAGGCGACCTGCTCACAGAAAGAGTGTTTGTTTTCAAGTTTTTTGGAGGGGCAATAAAAACTCCCATAATTGACTAAATGCAAGATTTGTGTCTTTCTGCTGAACTTTCCAAAGCGATACCATCCCTCAGAGACCAGCAGGCTCTCATCAGAAGAAGTTACATAACTACTTTGGTTGCTTTTTTCATCGAGATATTTTTATGTATTCCAAAAAAAAAAGAGTCTATTTTCAACAAGGTCCAACTGAACAAATTTGAACTAATCAAAAGCTTCAAAAAATACACACAAAAACGTGTCATTGCCCTCATCTGCTCTTCTATTGCATTGTGGCCATCTGTAACTGTTGGATTATGCAATGTTTCCCAGGAATTCTGTTTCTTTCTGTCTGGAATACTGATTTCAGGATGGCGACCATGATTTATATGAATATTTAATGAACATGTCACGATGGTGCATGCAGATTAAGACTAAAAATAATACAGAATGACTAGAGCAAGTGTTTTTAAACCCCATGCATCAACGTGGAACAATACTGCTCTGTCCCTGTCCACTTTATATATGTGTAAGAGTTATTGTACTACTGACCGCTGGAGCTGGAGACATGAGTGGGAAGGCCTTTTGAGGGCCCCAGACTGTTTTGGCCTCTGATCTCTGATTTACTCTGATTATACGTGTCACAAGCTCTGCTCAGAGGATTATCACATTTTCTTTGGTAAATATAAGGAGGAGTGAAGCCTAAAGTCTGGAGGATGCGCTGATTGACACTAGTTTGGGCTTTTGTTGGATTTTGACCATTCCTCTTTAAATCTGAAGCTAATTTGAGAGTTAGGGACTAGTAAAGTAACAAACAAGAAAAATTCAGGTGGAATTCTTTTTTTTTTTCTTCTTTTGACTGGAATAAGGGGGTTATAGTTTTATTTGTTACGTTTAATCTCCAACAGCAGATAGTTTACTTCTATCAGATGCTGGACAAAAAGTAATAAATTAAGAAAAGATCAGAGGGCCTACCCAAGGGCCTACAGATGGACTATCACGTTTAATAAGGATTATTGTATTTGACCAAATATTGCTACAATTTCTGTGGCACTTTTGTCGTTGTTTGAACACTAAAGTTCTCTGTTAAAATTACTTGGATTTAGAATCTTGCTTTCAGTAAATCTGAGTTAAAACTACTCACATAATGTGGATAGATTATCAGACTTGTGTCAGTGTTTTGCTTCTGAATTCAACTCATTTGCCAAAGGGGTAAGAAAATGGCACATATTGGCAGATTCGTTTTCTTTCTTTTTTTTCAAGTAAAATAAAAAAAAAAACACACTGGGAAAAGGAATATCTTGAAAACATTGAAATTGAATACTAATACTGTAACAATAAACTCAAATGTAATGTCTGTCACTGGGTTGAAGATTCTGAATTCAAGTGGTTTTAATGTGATGTTAGTTTGTTGGCGTGTGTGCTGAGCGCTGGGACGTCCCTCCAGCCTCAGACGGTACTCCCGATTGGGTTTAATCGAATGCACTTTTGAACATTGTTAATGTCATGTTACCGATTCTCACACATTTTCAACATTTGCTTTGGACTCAAGGACAGGGTTTCTTTGCACTTTTCAGTTCAGCCTCCTGCGGTATGATGTAATTAAGGTGTATAAATATTTAGTACATGTATAATACCTTTACAAAACCACTAAGATGTCGATGTCCGTCCGATGACCGGCATCAGTAGTTTGTTTGTATCCTTAAAATGTAGACCTATAACGGTAGATAAATGCGTGTGTAGATGTACGTCTGTTGATCTTATGTAGGAGTAAAGGATAATGAGCTGTGTTTGGGCAATTTACAGGTGAGTCTTATGTGAAAAACCACTCAAAATAAAAAGAATGCATGATTGTTTTTCCAATTATTTTTAATAATGGATCGTTGCCACTTCATAGTAAACTGTGTTTGAAAACTCTATCACAAACCGCTTCTGAGATCAAGACTGCATGTCAAGCGTCAACACTGTACGAATGTATAATTAAAAGGGAAGAATATTCATGGTTCTTTATGATATATATTCTCTATATGATGTAATGTTGGATAATAAAGCTACAACGTGGAATGACTAATGGCCTTTTTTATAACCTAAACTTGAACGTAAATGGACAGATATTCAAATCAGTGTCAGTAAACGAGTGTCTGAATTGAACACAGGGCTGCCAGCACCCTCCATGAGACACTGGTGCCTTCACACGCTCTCACCCCGAGAGAAAAGAGTAACGAGAAATGATGTTTACAGAACCAGGTTTTGTAGAGTATTTATTTGGTGTGGCCAGTGCATGTCCATGACCACCCATGATGTAAACAGGCGGAGTTTAGCCATGGGCTCATTTCCATCTGTTGTCCCACATACACCCTCACAGCACACTCTCATTTATACTCATAGACATGTTTGTAGTGGTACAGGAAACACTAGGAGACCTACGCAGACACAGGTAGAACATGCAAGTGTGGCCCCACACCTATTTTCCACACTAAATAATAGTAGAAAAGGTTACAGAGGTTGTCATCCGGACGCTGTTTGAAGATCGAGACGTTTCGACTTCTATCCAGAAGTCATTGTCCATCAGTGAGCTGGTCTGGGAACTCGCCCACAGGGAGGAGTCACTGATAATGGCCTGTCTTTGATAGGTTAATATAGACTTCTGGATAGAAGTCCAAATGTCTCAATCTTCAAACAGCGTCCGGATGACAACCTCTGTAACCTTTTCTACGATGGAACACGCCTGGACAAATGAGGGATTACATCAACTAAATAATAGTCCCTTCTTCATGTTCCCATGTGGGTTTACACTTTTCAGTTCATTTTTGTAGTACCCAAAATGACAGCAGCAGTTTCCTTGGTGGGCGACAATCAAACAGTGGTCAATAATAGAAAAGCAGATTAAACTAGTTCTGATTAGGGTTAAGATCAATCTAAAACTGTTCAGAAAAGGTCACATTTTATCCTGTTTATGTGAAGTTACAGTTTTAGTATTGATTAGTAACTGATTTTCAACAGTTTTGACAACTGTAATTTGGACAAAAGTCTTTTTGGGCAACGCACAGACTAGTACATCCTCCACTCTGGTGGTGAGAAAGCAGAGACATAAAAAGAGGGAACTCGACAAGGTCCCGTGTGATTACTACAGCAGATCATCTGACACTGATATCGAGCTTAAAACACACAAGACGATGATGATGCACTGCCAGAAAGATAGAAGCAAGAGGAATCCAAGAGAGACTGCAAAGGCACTATGTTCCCCAATCTGGTGACACAGTTTGTTCAAAAATACTGAAAAACTCAAAGTGTGGGACAATTCAAGCATTTGGGCAGGCGCAGATCTCCAGGAGTGCACTGCACCCTCTTTCAGAAGTGCTTGTGCGCTAATTTAAGGTGCAGGACAGGACAGGAGCAGGAGGACAGGAGCAGAGGGACAGAAGCAGGAGGACAGGAGCAGAGGGACAGGAGCAGAGGGACAGGAGCAGGGGGACAGGAGCAGGGGGACAGGAGCAGAGGGACAGGAGCAGGGGGACAGGAGCAGAGGGACAGGAACAGGGGGACAGGAGCAGAGGGACAGGAGCAGGAGGACAGGAGCAGAGGGACAGGAGCAGAGGGACAGGAGCAGGGGGACAGGAGCAGGGGGACAGGAGCAGAGGGACAGGAACAGGGGGACAGGAGCAGAGGGACAGGAGCAGGAGGACAGGAGCAGAGGGTCAGGAGCAGAGGGACAGGAGCAGAGGGACAGGAGCAGGGGGACAGGAGCAGGGGGACAGGAGCAGAGGGACAGGAGCAGAGGGACACAGGAGCAGAGGGACACAGGAGCAGAGGGACAGGAGCAGAGGGACAGCAGCAGGGGGACAGGAGCAGAGGGACAGGAACAGGGGGACAGGAGCAGAGGGACAGGAGCAGAGGGACAGCAGCAGGGGGACAGGAGCAGAGGGACAGGAACAGGGGGACAGGAGCAGAGGGACAGGAGCAGGAGGACAGGAGCAGGGGGACAGGAGCAGAGGGACAGGAGCAGAGGGACAGGAGCAGGGGGACAGGAACAGGGGACAGACAGGGAGGACAGGAGCAGAGGGACAGGAGCAGAGGGACAGGAACAGGGGACAGGAGCAGAGGGACAGGAGCAGGAGGACAGGAGCAGAGGGACAGGAGCAGAGGGACAGGAGCAGAGGGACAGGAGCAGAGGGACACAGGAGCAGAGGGACAGGAGCAGAGGGACAGGAGCAGAGGGACAGGAACAGGGGGACAGGAGCAGAGGGACAGGAGCAGAGGGACAGGAGCAGGGGGACAGGAGCAGAGGGACAGGAGCAGAGGGACAGGAACAGGGGGACAGGAGCAGAGGGACAGGAGCAGGAGGACAGGAGCAGGAGGACAGGAGCAGAGGGACAGGAGCAGGGGGACAGGAGCAGGGGGACAGGAGCAGAGGGACAGGAGCAGGGGGACAGGAGCAGAGGGTCAGGAGCAGAGGGACAGGAGCAGAGGGACAGGAGCAGGGGGACAGGAGCAGGGGGACAGGAGCAGGGGGACAGGAGCAGGGGGACAGGAGCAGGGGGACAGCAGCAGGGGGACAGGAACAGGGGGACAGGAGCAGGGGGACAGGAGCAGAGGGACACAGGAGCAGAGGGACAGGAGCAGGAGGACAGGAGCAGAGGGACAGGAGCAGAGGGTCAGGAGCAGACGAACAGCAGCAGGGGGACAGGAGCAGGGGGACAGGAGCAGAGGGACAGGAGCAGAGGGACAGGAGCAGAGGGACAGGAGCAGGGGGACAGGAGCAGGGGGACAGGAACAGGGGGACAGGAGCAGGGGGACAGGAACAGGGGGACAGGAGCAGGGGGACAGGAGCAGAGGGACAGGAGCAGAGGGACAGGAGCAGGGGGACAGGAGCAGAGGGACAGGAGCAGGGGACAGGAGCAGGGGGACAGGAGCAGAGGGACAGGAACAGGAGGACAGGAGCAGAGGGACAGGAGCAGAGGGACAGGAGCAGGGGGACAGGAGCAGGGGGACAGCAGCAGGGGGACAGGAGCAGAGGGACAGGAGCAGAGGGACAGGAGCAGAGGGTCAGAAGCAGAGGGTCAGGAGCAGGGGGACAGGAGCAGAGGGACAGGAGCAGGGGGACAGGAGCAGAGGGACAGGTGCAGAGGGACAGGAGCAGAGGGACAGGAGCAGATGAACACAGGAGCAGAGGGACAGGTGCAGAGGGACAGGAGCAGGAGGTCAGGAGCAGAGGGACAGGAGCAGAGGGACAGGAGCAGAGGGACAGGAGCAGAGGGACAGGAGCAGGGGGACAGGAGCAGAGGGACAGGTGCAGAGGGACAGGAGCAGGAGGTCAGGAGCAGAGGGACAGGAGCAGAGGGACAGGAGCAGAGGGACAGGAGCAGAGGGTCAGGAGCAGAGGGACACAGGAGCAGAGGGACAGGAGCAGGGGGACAGGAGCAGGGGGACAGGAGCAGAGGGACAGGAGCAGGGGGACAGGAGCAGAGCGTCAGGAGCAGGGGGACAGGAGCAGGGGGACAGGAGCAGGGGGACAGGAGCAGAGGGACAGGAGCAGAGGGACAGGAGCAGAGGGACAGGAGCAGGGGGACAGGAGCAGAGGGACAGGAGCAGAGGGACAGGAGCAGAGGGACAGGAGCAGGAGGACAGGAGCAGGGGGACAGCAGCAGGGGGACAGGAGCAGAGGGACAGGAGCAGAGGGACAGGAGCAGAGGGACAGGAGCAGAGGGACAGGAGCAGAGGGACAGGAGCAGAGGGACAGGAGCAGGGGGCCAGGAGCAGCGGGACAGGTGCAGAGGGACAGGAGCAGAGGGACAGGAGCAGAGGGACAGGAGCAGAGGGACAGGAGCAGGGGACAGGAGCAAGGGGACAGGAGCAGGGGGACAGGAGCAGAGGGACAGGAGCAGAGGGACAGGAGCAGGGGGACAGCAGCAGGGGGACAGGAGCAGAGGGACAGGAGCAGAGGGACAGGAGCAGGAGGACAGGAGCAGAGGGACAGGAGCAGAGGGTCAGGAGCAGGGGGACAGGAGCAGAGGGACAGGAGCAGAGGGACACAGGAGCAGAGGGACACAGGAGCAGAGGGACAGGAACAGGGGGACAGGAGCAGGGGGACAGGAACAGGGGGACAGGAGCAGGGGGACAGGAGCAGAGGGACAGGAGCAGAGGGACAGGAGCAGAGGGACAGGAGCAGGGGGACAGGAGCAGGGGACAGGAGCAGGGGACAGCAGCAGGGGGACAGGAGCAGAGGGACAGGAGCAGGGGGACAGGAGCAGGTGGTCAGGAGCAGAGGGACAGGAGCAGAGGGACAGGAGCAGGGGGACAGGAGCAGAGCGTCAGGAGCAGGGGGACAGGAACAGGGAGACAGGAGCAGGGTGACAGGAGCTGAGTGACAGGAGCAGAGGGACAGGAGCAGAGGGACAGGAGCAGGGGGACAGGAGCAGAGGGACAGGAGCAGAGGGACAGGACAGGAGCAGAGGGACAGCAGCCGGAGCACAGGAGCAGAGGGACAGGAACCAGTGGGCAGGAGCAGGGGGACAGGAGCAGAGGGACAGGAGCAGAGGGACAGGAACAGGGGGACAGGAGCAGAGGGACAGGAGCAGAGGGACAGGACAGGAACAGAGGGACAGGAGCAGGGGGACAGGAGCAGAGGGACAGGAGCAGAGGGACAGGAGCAGGGGGACAGGAGCAGAGGGACAGGAGCAGAGGGACAGGAACAGAGGGACAGGAGCAGGGGGACAGGAGCAGAGGGACAGGAGCAGAGGGACAGGAACAGGAGGACAGGAGCAGGGGGACAGCAGCAGGGGGACAGGAGCAGAGGGACAGGAGCAGAGGGTCAGGAGCAGAGGGTCAGGAGCAGGGGGACAGGAGCAGAGGGACAGGAGCAGGGGGACAGGAGCAGAGGGACAGGTGCAGAGGGACAGGAGCAGAGGGACAGGAGCAGGGGGACAGGAGCAGAGGGACAGGTGCAGAGGGACAGGAGCAGGAGGTCAGGAGCAGAGGGACAGGAGCAGAGGGACAGGAGCAGAGGGACAGGAGCAGAGGGACAGGAGCAGAGGGACAGGAGCAGAGGGACAGGAGCAGGGGGACAGGAGCAGAGGGACAGGAGCAGAGGGACAGGAGCAGAGGGACAGGAGCAGAGGGACAGGAGCAGAGGGACAGGAGCAGGAGGTCAGGAGCAGAGGGACAGGAGCAGAGGGACAGGAGCAGAGGGACAGGAGCAGAGGGACAGGAGCAGAGGGACAGGAGCAGAGGGACAGGAGCAGAGGGACAGGAGCAGAGGGACAGGAGCAGAGGGACAGGACAGGAGCAGAGGGACAGCAGCAGGGGGACAGGAGCAGAGGGACAGGAGCAGGGGGACAGGAGCAGAGGGACAGCAGCAGGGGGACAGGAGCAGAGGGACAGGAGCAGGGGGACAGGAGCAGAGGGACAGGAGCAGGGGGACAGGAGCAGATGCAGACAGAGAGACCTGAGCTCGCTGGCACAGGGGACCCTCACGTTCAGTAGGAGCCAAATGTGGTGCTGAGGGCCCAAAGCTCGGTGAGTTGTGGGACAGTTGAAGGCTAAAGGAAGTGCACTCAGTCTCTCTCTCTTTTCAAAATAAAAGACTGGGGTTGGTCAATGTGTGATTCTGTCTCTCTCTCTCTCTCTCTGTCTCTCTCTTATTTTTTATGTATTTAGTACAGTGACATTCCAGATTATTAATGCATTAATACTTTATATATTATTCCCCTCAAAAGTTCTGATTTATAAACTGTTAAAAAACATTAATTCAGGGGGTGATGGTCAGCTTTTGAAAACGAGATGATTCATCTGAAGTGTCTTTTCCGTAGCTAAAATATTACATAATACTCTATTTTCTAACTAAATTAGAGTTGGCTTTGGTGAGGAGTGTCATGTTGAGCTCATTCCTTCTTGAGTAATTCTATTTTGTGTAAAATGGTTCCTCTTCTTGTTGTGAGTCAATAAACGACAGCAATATAGGATTTAAACATTTGCCTTTTTTGTATCATAAATCAGTCTTCTGTCCAATAAGCAGCGCAGCACTCTCACCTCACAGCAAGAAGGTCCCTGTGTGCTGTGTCCACGTTTGTCTGGGTGGGTGCTAGATGTGCCCTCTGCTCCTGACGGGTCGCCCAGCAGCACCAGAGGACGGGTCAAATGCACTTTTAGAGTGAGCGTCTTCTCTTTTTCTCCTGGGGTAATATTGTTTTGTTTTCTATTTTTGAAGTACTGCTTCTCTTTCTTTTGAATATTATTTAATCATTTTTGTTTCTGACACAGCACTTTTTGGATTAACACAGTAAAGTCCAGGCACAAAACACTATTGAACATATTCCATTTGTCAAGTTTTATTTTATGCTTGAGTAACCAAAAACAAAATAGGAGAGTTTGGTCTCTGTAAACATTTACATCATAGTTCATTTCATCTTCAATATTTCAAAATACTCTGCACGAGCACATTTCCATCAACACCAACGACGTCTGCAACATGGTCATGCACCTCCCACTCTTACACACAACACACACTGTACATAGACACGCCCACTGGCAATATGATTGGTCCATATGTTCAAATGCTTATGGAGTGAAATGAATCATGGGACGTCCTGTGGAGAGACGTCTGGAGCAGATCTGCCGCTCGAGTCCCGTAGAGCGTTATCGTGCTACATTTGGGCGTTTGAACACGTGTACCTAATAAACTGGCAAGTGTTAGAAGGTAAGGTAAGGGCACAATGGAGCACAAAACAATGTACAAGTCCATTTACAAACACAAAAAAATATTGGATATGTTTATGAAAAGCACTTTGTGAGCTCATCGCCAGAACTGCAGATACGGGTGTATCATTATTGTTATTATTACTATTATTATTAATGTCATATATAGATTATGATATCAGATCTTTTTACAGCAGAAAAGACTGGGCTCATTGAACATGGCTCTGGGACTTCACACAACGCTGCACTTTTACTGTAGTAATACTACAATATTATATTCACACAAGTCAGTCAGCATGTTCACTTGGGCGGAGTGTGTGGACATGACTCTATGGTTTAGTGCAGGTAACTGTCCCTAAAATGGACTCATTAGCTGCAACGATTCATCAACTAACAGTGACCTGTCGACTATTACAATAATTGTGATCGTATCTTGAAAATCATACTGGACTATACAAACTCATGAAAAGGCTTAGCATTATTAAATCAAAAGTCCTAAAATAATTGATTTACTATTTGTATAAATAATACACTTCTTTCATAAATATTCTGTATCTGGACGGCGTCAGTCCCATGACCTAAACCAGCTGTTCACACACTCTGCGGCCCCCCCTTATCGACCCAACCATCCCTTGGGGCCCCCCACTAATACATTGCTCTATATTCAAAAGCATATGTAATATTTTTCTCTTTAAATGTATACATATACATAGAAATAGTAATGATATTAATATTGATTTAAAGAAGTACATATAAGAAAATATATTGTGTAAAATGGTTTTCAGGCTCAGTTTCTTCTATGATTGTTATGTAGACAACCTTTGGACACCCTGCAGTACCCCTGAGGCCCCCCAGGGGGCCCTGGACCCCACTTTGGGAAGCACTAACCTAAAGATACTGCTATCTTGGTGATGAAGTATTTAAAAAGTCTCAAAAGATAATAGAAATGATTATTTGACTAGACAGCTCAACGAAAAAAAGAATCTCTTACAAGTCGAGCACTAACACCACAGACACATATTCAATCAGCCCGTCAGTAATATTAAACCTCACTCCAGTTTATGTAATTATGGATTTTAATAGAATTCTGCTTATCCTTTCCTTGACCCAGTGTGACCAAAATAAGTGTGAGTTATGCTCGTCCAGTCGTCCTCGAGACCAGATTTCTGACTTCACACTGCAACACTCCAAAAGTCCAAATCAGAAACTCAGGCAACATCTCAGACCCGCGTGAGCCAATCCAACCTGGCTGTGCCTGCGTTGTACAGTTACAATTTGAATAGTATTTGTGTTATTTTCCCTTCTGTTGCTCTGTACTGCCCCCTGCTGTCTGTGACATCTACTGTAGATGAACTGCTCCTCGTCTGCCTGGAGGAACTCTCACTACATCAGATGATTTATAACTTACAAATGTAATAAAGTAATAAATGAACATAACTGGATGTTTGCTGATCAGAGCACTTTCCTCTGTCCCGACGAGCCGCTCTGAGCCGCTTACACCTCCGTCTCTGGACCCTCCGCATCGTTGGCTTTACTTTTATCATTACAAATACGCAAAGAGAATGTACACAAAAGAGTAGTGGTTTCTTA
Source organism: Rhinogobius similis (assembly GCA_019453435.1). Classification (NCBI taxonomy): domain Eukaryota; kingdom Metazoa; phylum Chordata; class Actinopteri; order Gobiiformes; family Gobiidae; genus Rhinogobius; species Rhinogobius similis. The sequence continues at coordinate 2,644,751 of CM033619.1, read as the reverse complement.
CACAACAGCCCTAAAAAATACACACACACTTAAAAACGCTGCCGTAGTTTTGACTTGTCCTCAATAATTCGTCGTTTTCCGTGATGTCCTTCGTTTGAGTCCGTCCTTCATGTATAGTGTAAACAATAAACTTCACAATATGTAGTGCACAGTGCTGCTCCTCAGCGCACGTGCCGCCCTCCTCCGAGCACGTCCCGCCCTCCTCCGAGCACGTCCCGCCCTCCTCCGAGCACGTCCCGCCCTCCTCCGAGCACTTCCGCCCTCCTCCGAGCACGTCCCGCCCTCCTCCGAGCACGTCCCGCCCTCCTCCGAGCACGTCCCGCCCTCCTCCGAGCACGTCCCGCCCTCCTCCGAGCACGTCCCGCCCTCCTCCGAGCACGTCCCGCCCTCCTCCGAGCACGTCCCGCCCTCCTCCGAGCACGTCCCGCCCTCCTCCGAGCACGTGCCGCCCTCCTCCGAGCACGTCCGCCCTCCTCCGAGCACGTCCCGCCCTCCTCCGAGCACGTCCCGCCCTCCTCCGAGCACGTCCCGCCCTCCTCCGAGCACGTCCCGCCCTCCTCCGAGCACGTGCCGCCCTCCTCCGAGCACGTCCCGCCCTCCTCCGAGCACGTCCCGCCCTCCTCCGAGCACGTCCCGCCCTCCTCCGAGCACGTCCCGCCCTCCTCTGAGCACGTTTTGCCCTAGTCACTTTTTCTTACAATTACAGTAACAACATCAACACGTGACACCATTGAAAAGTTCGCTAAATCAAAAGTTGGCGGTAGATGGGTGGAGAGGAGGGGTCTACACCGACACATGACATGACCAATTCTACTGGGGTTCTGTAAGGCCAAAAACCAGGGTCGCACAGTGAATTCTGAAAAAATAACAAAATAAAAAGAGGCATTTATCCTGGAGAGTGGGAGTCCAGTCAGGCTCCTCAGCAGGCCACAGGCAGGAGGGGAGGGGTCTGTGGGGTGGGGTTGGCAGTATGTGTCCAGCGCGGGGCCCCTCTGGTCCCGCGCTCACAGGCTGTACACTGTAGGATCATCCTTCCCAGTTTAGAACCTCGACCATCCATAATCTCTGTGTTCTTGTCCCTCTACATCCACAAGGCATGTTTCCACAAGACCCTCTGAGTCCCACAGACACTAACAACTTGATTTGAACCTAAACATATATATATCAGAGGACGTAAATGCTAAATAATATCAGAGCTCAGACCTCTTTTCCGACCAAATATAGACTTTAAGCAGAAAAGTTGCCATTTAAAAAAAGTCTTGTGAGGCTTGCAGTTCACCCATGTTTAGTCATGTTTTCAAAAGCCAAAGCCAAAATATTATTTTATCCCGCCTTAATAGAATTAACTAGACATTATTTTCATCAATGATACTGTTTTAGTTTTAGGTCAAGGTTGCAAGGGTTAAATAATAAAAATAAAAATAAAATCAACTGTAGAGGAACACCAGAGTAGCTTTGTGCATCAGAAAGTGTTAAAGGGCAAATATAATGCATTGTTTGTGTTATTATTAGCTTTTAAACCTGCTCCTAAGAATCTTTATTTGATATCTCGTGTGTGTGTGTGTGTGCGTGCGTGCGTGTGTGTGTGTCGTGTGTGTGTGTGTGTGTGTGCGTGCGTGCGTGTGTGTATTTTATTTTGTTTTATTTGTGTTTTTTTTTACAAAGAACAAAACTTTCTCACAGCCCTGGGAGATGCCAGAGTTGTGTGCTGTGGCGCCATCTACTGGCTGCAGAGGCTGACCTTATGACACAGCTGTAATGATCGTGCTCAGAGGCAGAAATGCTCAACGCGATGGCAACGATTTATGGACTTAAAAACGGAAAAGGAGGTTCTTGGTGCCACGTCACACATCGAAAAACATCACACCAGAGTGTTTCTGACGGTCGGGGGGGAGAATTGTTTAACTAACATTCATCAAACAAGTGTGAATGATGCTAAATGTAACTACAGGTGTGTGACTACAACGTTAGAACATAATTATAAGCTCAACAAAGCCAATTTTGCAAAATATTTGTCCTTTAAAACAGCACTGACTATAAGAGCAGGTTAAAATCTACCAAAATGCTATTGTAGTGAATGAAGCCAATGTGGACAGTCCCACAGTAAGGATTTTACAGCACAGAAACATGGCTTTACGTCTGTTCACATTTTAACTGTGTGTTTGGTCCACTGTGTCTGGCCCACAAGTAATAACTGCCAGTAACACTGATTATCAGCCGTTCTTTAGAAGAGTGCAAATTGTGCTGAAAGAATTTTGTTTGTCATTTTGTTTGGTCAGGAACATTTCGAAAGGGCAATCGAGCGTTTTCAACTCTTTAGAGGGATGTAGGATTAGCTTAACATGACTTATGTTTCGGAAAAAGATTTTTCTTAATTCTTCTTAATGTGGTCTAGAAAACAAACCTGTCAGTGTGGATGTAGAGAAGAAACACTCCTTATGAAAATCTAATGCCCCAAATGTTCAATTTGTGTCATTGCTCCATGAAAAGACCCAGCACAGATTTCTATAAATATAAGTATTATCTCGTGTGTTTGTTCAGCCTCCAAGTCCTTCTCTCTGTTCTGGTTGGTAGCAGGTCTCTAAAAGGTCGGTAGATGGCAGTAGGCCTCCAGTGACGCCAGGAGGATGTAGATGAGCCAGAGCGAGCCGAACAACAGCGAGGTGATGATCTTACAAGTCCGGGGCCCTCCCAGCTCGCCCCCCGCCACCGAGGCCCTGCGCCGGTACAGCAGCGTGCACACGCACACACACGCCATGATGGTGAACAGGGTCACGGAGAAGGCCAAGTTCCCCGGGTCCACGCGGAAAACCTGACCCTTGGAACGCCAGGCCACGGCGGCGATGGTCCAGGCCACGCCGATGCCCAGGAACACGTTGACCGCGTTGGAGCCCGTCACGTTTCCGATGGAGGCGTCTGCGTACTGGTCCTGGATGGCTGCGACTTTACTGGCAAATGTATCTGAAACACACCAGTCAGGGGTACGTTAGACCAGAAGAAGAGGCCGAGGGATGTGGGCAAAATCAATATCTCCATTTTTTTTCGTCCCAAAAGTAATATCCACTAGAAATGTGCTTAAACAAATATCTTGAGAATCAAGTACCAGACAAGAAGTGAGTGTAAAATAACAATTCCAATATTCTTTTGTAAAAAAAAAAAAAAGTAATCTATTCAGTCCTTTTATATGAGGGAGTATAGGGGTCAATTTAAATGTAAACTGTACTCACAGCCCAGCACTCCCAGGCAGGACATGGCTCGGAGAACGACCCATGTCCTGCTCAAGCGGGACTCTGAGCAACTGCACTTGATGTGAGTGCAACAGCCATGAGGTGGAAGCTAAACTACAGCTGTACCTCAAGCCTCATTCTGGCCATAGGGCTGACAGTGGATCGCTCTTTGACACTGATGTCAGTCCCTAAATATTTAAAATATCCACTTTAGTTTTTGGTTTAAAAAAAAAATATATATATCTATTATTATTATTATGACTACAACTTTATTCTCTTTCCTCCGGTCCTGATCAAGTCTATCGCTCTAAATCTGGATCTGGTCCTCGGGCCGCTGTGGCGCCTTCTGCTCCTCACAGGGACCTGCGGCATTAGGACGGGTCAAATGCAAAGGACACATTTTCTTAGGGTTACAATAAAATCTACTTAACCTCAACCTTATTGCGACTTGATTTTTGTGAATGTATTACTTTATTCTCATAAAATTACAACTTTAATGTTGAACTGTTTGCCCATTTCATTCTTTTTAATTGACTTTTATTCTCCGTTGTACTTACAGATGTCAGATAGTGGTGATAATGTGGGCTGACAATCAGGGCCATTTTTAGTTTAGTAAAAGGGCCCCTCTTCTGCTCAGGGCCCTAGAATTCATCCTCTCCTGCTACATTCTGTGTCACAACCTACCAGCAGGTCACACAGGTGAAATCAATAATATTAATATATTAATAATCATAATTATAATAAATAAAAGATAGTTTTTGTTTAATTTTTAGTAGTAGAGGGTGACATCATGTTCAGTGTTCAGTGAGTGAGTCAATCCAGCTTTAGAGTTATTGTGTGGTATACAGTAGTTTCAATACTAATGTATGTTGCAATATTTTCTAATTTTAACAATGAATTGCAAATGACCATGTCTTATTTTTAAGGGATTATAAAATCTTTTTGGACAGCAGCAGAAAACAGAAGCCTTGGAGTGAATTGTGAGCTTAATCTGTCTTTTAACAGATAAATACACCGTTTACCAGTAGTTTTCTATTAAGATATTTATACTTCAGGGTCAGATATCTGGTCTGATCATAGAGATACATAATAGTTCTTTTGAGAACACAACACGTTGATGCACCGGGCATTGGACTGGAGCATCCTTCCCACAGAGCACAAGCAGATGCAGAGGAGCTGGACTCTTGGCAGCAGGACCCGAAGTGAGAGGAGCAGTGCCAGGTCCATTTATTTATAGTTCCTGTGCCTCTGTATGAGAGAAAAGCTCAAAACAAGAGTCCCAAAGCAGCCGGGATCAGCACCAGCAAACAGGGACAGGATGGTGGTGTTTGAACAGACCACACAGACTGAACACACACACACACACACACACACACACACACACACACACACACACACCACTCAACTCCAACACAAGCCACAGATCCACTCTGATCATGTGCTCTACCATATGTACGTGTGGTAAGAGAAAGAGGAAAGAAACGAAAAGTAAAAACACAGAGCACCACCAAATCTTAATCAAAACTTGGGCCGTGCTCGTTAGCCATGTCACCAGTTATCAATTGCGGATAACTAAGGTGCTCTGTGGGCTGCAGAGCATTATAGAGCAGCTTTTTTTTTTTTTTTTTTGCTGCAGTACCCATGGAGTGGTCACTGGGGGCAACTGACAACAGGTTTAAGCTAGCAATACCCTATCCAGTTAATATAATAGAGCCACGTCTGGTCCCGACCAGAGCAGGACCTGTGTTGCCAGCAGTAAGTCAGACCTGTTCCCAGGACATGCTGGAGTGCTCCAGGGCTGCGCTTTATGGACTGAATGTCTAGCTGCAGCACCTCCGCCGGCACCACCGCACTACACGTGTACAGTGTGAGAACAGAAAGGCTGTGGTCACTGCATCGCCAGTGTGAGCCCGGGTCAGAGGGGGCAGTCAGGTGTCAGAGGGGCAAAGACCGAAAGAACCAGGCTGTGGATACAAGCCATGAAAAGGAGAGTCCCTCAGAGACGTGGTTAAGACTCAATCATCGCACTCTTATCAGTGTTCCCTTACAGTCCATGATAAAAACAAAGATGAGCCACAATGTGCCATTTTAACCAAAGATACATTTTGAAGTCAAATATTTAATTGTAATGTTTGCTTAGTTTAGTCTTTTAATTCCAGCCCCTCCTCTGACAGAGTGCACTGTACTTTGTTCACAGACAAGAACATGACTGACTCAAGAGGACCATGTAACATCCCAAAATGTTGGACATGATCTGCCTTCTCTCCTGGAACTCTGTACCAACCCAGATTATTAGTTACACTTGACTAAAATCATTTGAATGCCTAATTAAAAACATGTTTTTTTTTCTAAAATTCTACCCATGTGTGATGGTTGAGGCGACTGTGTGTGAGTTAGAATTGTCTAAAATGAAGAGAGTGAATGATCTGGTGTTTGATTAATGCCTGATCATTTGTATGTTTGTAGATATATTCATGAAATGTTAGTGTGTAGTGACATGGTCATGTGCCCATCTACTTTAAGATTAGGTATACTGCAATATGAATAATAATCTACCCCAGGACGCCATAATCTGGTACAATCTTTCCTTTTTGGTCAATGCTAATTCCATGTCTCCATAAAGACCAGCCACGGAGGGGCCTTTATACATTCACATTGTACGAGATTTAGATTCTTCAGGGTTTTTGGTCCAAATGTATTGGAGTCCCGCTTTCCAAAGAAGGACTTTTATTTTAATCCGAGTGCCTCGGATTAAGGTACAGAATGTAATGTTATGTAATTTTAATGTTTAATTCTAACCTTCCTTGAGGATCACCTGATTTTAGAAGAACCCACTGGCGCACTCCCATCTCTAGTCTTTAATCTCAAATGTAGTTAGCCTTCTTTTCATCGTCACTACCTCACCCCTGAGATGAAAAGTCTCATTTGAAAGACTCTGAAAGTCTGTTTCAGCAGACCAATAAATTCAGGGTATTCTGTCAAGGGAATTAGTACAAACTCATAGTTACACAGTTGTTCCACAGTATTTGTCGTATCTATTATTGTATATTGTATTATTAAAGTTATGGTTGTTTGTTTTTGCTCTTACTGTGAGCGGGTGTGCCTCTCCACAGATCTGACCTCGAACTTGGTCTGGTGGCGTTACGCGTCTTCATGACTATAGATAAGTTTAATGCCATATTGTGGAACATTCCAGGCAAAACAATAACATAGTCATGGAGATAGTGAGCCGCTGGAGGCGACGGTCAGCAGCACAGATAAAGCGTTTGAATATGATCGGTTCTGTCCTGATGGTGTGGGCTGTCGGACCCACGAAGCAGAACGCACTCCCCCTCTCTGCACTACATCACCTGGTTCCTACGGCAACAGCATGATGGAGGGCCAATCTGAGGCTTTCACTGAGCAGAATAATGGAGCGGCCAGGCCAAAACAACCGCAGGAAGAACTTTTCTAAAACACTGAACCGTCTGCTGATGTACACTCACACCAGATCACCAACAACAATAAGGAATGTAAAAATATGATTCGATAGAACTACAATACGAGATGTGATGCCAAATAAACATTAATACCTCTGGCTTCAGGGGTGGATTCTACTATAGTCAAACTGTGCATGTACAAGACAACATTTAAATGGATTTATTATTGAAACTACATTTTTAATGGGGAAAAAAATTATACATGTAAATGTATTTCAAATCTAACTAGCACTCACAGGTAAGTAATTGACATGCACAGACTTTTGTGAATGTATGCAAAGTGCAGTCAACCAGAGCGGTTTATGACAAATAAAATACTGACTTCTTAGTGCAGTGGTCGAAGTTTGTCACAAAGTGATGTTTTTACAATCTACTCCAAGGCTATTCACCTTCATTTTTGCAAAATACTATATGAAAAAAACATGGGGGTGCGCGGTGGAAGAGCGGCTAGAGCTTCTGCCTCCCAATAAGGAGGTTTAGGTTTGGATCCCGGACCACCCCAACATCACACGCTCTCTCTGGGTGGAGTCTGCATGTCCTCCCCGTGTTACCGTGGGTTCTCTCCAGGTTCTCTGGCTCCTCCCACCATCCAAACACATGACTGTGGAGGTTAATTGACAACTCTAAATTGCCCGTAGAGAATGAATGTGAGAGTGAATGATTGTCTGTCCATGTGTCTGTCTCTGTGTCAGCCCTGCGACAAGGTGGCCATGAATAAAAAATATAAATAAATAAATAAATAAATAAAATGCAAAATGTCTACCAACATTGTTCTGCTTAAGATGACTACACTGACTTCTCATTGGTTAAACAGCATAATGTGATTCATTGCCGAATTGGACCAAAACAGTCCAAAGTTGAGTGTGAGCAGGATTCTCTAAAATGGATATTA
>CM033619.1:2574653-2632153 GCA_019453435.1 Rhinogobius similis | reverse complement strand
GGGCGGGGCAGGTTGTGTGGGGCTGGTTGTGTGGGGCTGGTGGGGCGGGGCTGGTTGTGTGGGGCTGGTGGGGCGGGGCTGGTTGTGTGGGGCTGGTGGGGCAGGGCTGGTTGCATGGAGCTGGTGGGGCGGGGCTGGTTGCGTGGGGCTGACAACAAGAAACCTTGACCTTTGCACTGTGGCGGCAGACAAACCTTGAACTCGTAGGACTCCTCGATGACCACCTCCAGGGCGGTGTTCTCCCCCAGACTGGGACAGCCCATCTTAGCCACCTCCTCGTCCTCAGCGCCCACAGGAGGCTTGTTCTCGTTTGAGTCTCCTACAATCGATACACAAGGGGAAAATAATCAATCCCTGATCGTCACACTTCCAGCTCCAGCACTGGTATGATCTGTACTTATGCTTCATCCTTCACTAGTTTGGACTGGCTCTGGTATCCCTTCATGTCTTGGAGTGCTTGGGCTAATGCGGCCTGTGTTTCCGTGCTCAGGGCCTGCTGTGGCTCCAGGAGCTCAATTATACTTTTAAATCAAAACGCCAATTTCACAACAATTCACAAAAACATGTTTAGCAATTCCAAGTTTGTGGTGCTGTGGACCATATCGATCCTCATTGTGCATGCTCCTCCCCCTCGTGCATGCTCCTCCCCCTCGTGCACGCTCCTCCCCCGTCACACTCCTCCTCCTCGTGCATGCTCCTCCCCCTCAAGCACGCTCCTCCCCCCGTCACACTCCTCCCCCTTGTGCATGCTCCTCCCCCTCGTGCACGCTCCTCCCCCCGTCACACTCCTTCCCCTCGTGCATGCTCCTCCCCCTCTTCCTTGCTGCCCTCCCTCATCACGCTCCTCCCACGTCCACACTCCTTCCCCTTGTACATGCTCCTCCCCCTCTTCACGCTCCTCCCTCCTAACGCTCCTCCCCCCATCACACTCCTCCCCCTCGTGCATGCTCCTCCCCCTCGTGCACGCTCCTCCCCCTCCTAACGCTCCTCCCCCCGTCACACGCCTTCCCCTTTTACATGCTCCTCCCCTCTTCACGCTCCTCCCTCCTAACGCTCCTCCCCTGGGTGCACGCCTCCTCCCCTTGTACATGCTCCTCCCTCTTCACGCTCCTCCCTCCTGCATGCTCCTCCCTCGTCACGCTCCTTCCCCTCGTGCATGCTCCACCAACTCGTGCATGCTCCACCCCCTCTTCACGCTCCTCCCTCCTAACGCTTCTCCCCCTCGTGCATGCTCCTCCCCCTCGTGCACGCTCCTCCCCCGTCACACTCCTTCCCCTGCATGCCTCCTCCTTGTGCACGCTCCTCCCCTCGTGCATGCTCCTCCCCTCTTCACGCTCCTCCTCCTAACGCTCCTCCCACGCCTCCCTCGTGCACGCTCCTCCCCCTCGTGCATGCTCCTCCCCCTCGTGCACGCTCCTCCCCCGTCACACTCCTCCTCCTCGTGCATGCTCCTCCCCCTCGTGCACGCTCCTCCCCCCGTCACACGCCGTCCCCTCGTGCATGCTCCTCCCCCTCGTGCACGCTCCTCCCCCCGTCACACTCCTTCCCCTTGTACATGCTCCTCCCCCTCTTCACGCTCCTCCCTCCTAACGCTCCTCCCCCCGTCACGCTCCTCCCCGTGCATGCTCCTCCCCCTCGTGCACGCTCCTCCCCCCGTCACACTCCTCCTCCTCGTGCATGCTCCTCCCCCTCGTGCACGCTCCTCCGCCCGTCACACTCCTTCCCCTCGTGCATGCTCCTCCCCCTCGTGCACGCTCCTCCCCCCGTCACACTCCTTCCCCTTGTACATGCTCCTCCCCCTCTTCACACTCCTTCCTCCTAACGCTCCTCCCCCCATCACACTCCTCCCCTCGTGCATGCTCCTCCCCCCGTCACACTCCTCCCCCTCGTGCACGCTCCTCCCCCTCTGCTCTCCCACAGTGTCGGCTCATATCTGCTGCCTCTAATTGAAAAGCCATGTACAGCGTGTGATCCGGTCCAAATGTCAGTCGCTTACAACGCTGCGCTGTTCTAAAACCAATTATGTGTGCTCAGAGCAGAAACATGCCCCGGGCTGCTGCCTCTACACGTCTCTCTGTGAGGAACTCCATTATATCAATGACAATATGTGCAAATAATTCACACTATGCCGTACTCAACAAGCTCCCCGCCTTCCACAGTCACATTCCACTCCCTGGTTCTAGTCTCTGGATTCATGTGAAATCACAACATTCAAAATGACCCAGAGTCTGGGTTGCATATGACTGGTTTTAATATTTATTACTTTATTTGGTGGCAGTTTAATACATTTACAAATTACTTTACCTTGTATATTTTTCCTTAGAGTACTTGCTGCCGTTCAAACTCAAAGGTCACCAGATAATTCTAGTCCCAGGCATGTGAATGTCTGTGATCTGGGCTATTGGTGCTTTTGGTGCAGAATTTGGATTAAAAGGCTGCATGAATGGGTTAAAAAGAGAGGCCTTAAAGTGCGTTTGACAGGTTTTAACGATTTTCTAATTTAGATTTTATTTGGTGTATTAATATGTATTGTACATAAAAATCTAATATAATCTAATAAATCATAGTTTGTGGAGAAAAGTTGAAAAATCAGTTTAAATGTATGGGAAGTAAAAAAACTGACGACATCACACCAGGGAGACTCATTCCAGCCAAAGGTTCTGCATAATTTACCCAAAATAAACAACTTTTTTTTTTTTTACCCATAAAACATTCATTCAACAAAATAAAGGTTTTCACATGTATTTTGATTTGTAGGACATTCTTCGGACACAAACTCAAAGTGAAAAAGGGGCCTGATCCTCCTGCTGCACACACTCCTGCTCGTGTCCATCAGTCAGGATCAGAATCAGTTTATTGCCATTGTCAGTGATCAAAATTCACAAACATCGGAGCTTGCTTTGGCTTAAGGCGCAACATAAAACAATGAATAAAATATATTAGCAAAATATATAAAAGAGGCATGCATCAAGGAAGCAAAATTGTAAGCTTCATCCAAATAGTAAAACTACATTTAATTAAAATGTTAAATATAATCATTTTAATAGTCAAACCTATCAAATGCCCTTCAAGATATTTCTGTAATACTGGTGCAATCCCAAGTAATAACAAATTTTTTTTAATTACACATCGTAGACATCGCTGACAAGATGATCTTCAAACAGCGTCCGGGTGACTAAACCTGAAACCTTTTCTACGATGGAACACGCCTGGACGAATGAGGGATTACATCGACGAATAAAATTACACACTTTAAAAATTGTGGCACTATTTAATCACCAGCGCATGGTTATTTAAAAGACTACAGCCCCAATCAAAAGTTAAAGACCAGATGAATAAATGGCTAAAATTTACATGACTGGAGCTTCACAAGGTTCCAAGTACAGCTTCAATTAGCAACAACAAATAGGAGTGAGACAAAGAAAAAAGTCTGAGTAAACATTTTATTGAAAACAATTAAACTGAAATAGTCTGTTTAGGACCACATGACTTTCAAAGCCCAAATCTGTGCAAAAATGTGGATTCAATGTCCTTTTCTGTCAGGTGTTCACCTGTCATGACGTTCTGATGGTAAAGGCAAAAAACGTTCTCTTTTTAAACGTGGTGGGGCTGTTGAGCTGCATAAGCAGGGCCTCTGTTCATCACTGCTGAGTGCCGCAACCAATGTTTGAAGTGATTAACCATAACAGGAGCTACTCATTATTGAGTTCATGTTTGGGACTTTGATTTCTGTTTTGAGGGGGTTTCAACTTTTGATCAGCTGCAGAACAGACTATTTCAGTTTAATTATTGTTTTCAATAAAATGTTTACTCAAACTTTTTTTTGTCTCACTCCTATTTCTTGTTGCTTATTGAAGCTTTACTTGGAACCTTGTTAAGATCCAACCATGAAAATGTGACGTTTAACATTTATTCAACTGGTCTTTTGATCAAGACTGTATTTAAGGCATAAATATGGCAAACTTGTGTACCTAACAATTTGCATTTCAGCAGGAAATAGTACAAGGAATTATACTATCTCCACATCATCCAAACATTGTGGCACTGAGTTGGAAAGTACATTCAACCTAAAAATGCATGCATTGTGTATGTTTGAAGAGCTCTTAATCTCTGCTTTATTCTACTTTCAACCACAAAAACGAAAGTTAGCATGACAGTCTGAGCAAACACATCTGGACACACAATTCAAAGGCCCCGGCCACTTTGGCTGAAGTAGTAGATGACACGGGAACAGCTTCTGTTCACAATAGTTAGTAAATAGGTAAAACTTCTGAAGGTGGAAGAGGATTGACCAAAACGACATGAACGGAGGTTCGACTCCCAGCTGGACCAGGCGTTTCTGTGTGGAGTTTGCCTTTCTCCCCGTGTCTGGGTGGGTTTCCTTCGGTTGCTCCAGTTTCCTGCATCAACCAAAAGCATTCTCAAGAGGTAAAATCCTCCAGCTACGGTAGTCCTGACCAAGCCTAGACCAAAGATCTGCAGATGGGTGCATGGGTGGTGCACTGTAGTGCCCACTGCTCCTGAGTAGTTGTCCCAGCACCAAAGCGTAACTTAACCTTAATAAACCTGCTCAAACTGGCTTTGGCATTGCTGTTGTTGTCGCGCTGACCACAGTTCAGAAACTTTAGCCACAGCAAATGTCAAAAGCACGTCAAACGTCAAGAAATGCAGTAAACCCCTGACCTTCCAAGGGGAACCTAAAATGGCGGGTAGCTAGAAAGAATGTAAGGAGTTCTCTGTCAAACGTGCTGTACTTCCTCTCTGAGTCACTCAGCTTCTTACTGCTGAAGGCTCCATTAACCCACTGCTCACACACTGCTCCTGCACTGTAATCCGGTGTGTCAGTAGTCAGGATGAGGGCCCATGCAGAGTCAGAATGGGCCAACAAGACAGCATTGGCAAGTTTAGTCTTGAGTTTTAGCTCCTTCAAAAGTCCCAAAGGGCTTCGTACAAGAGGTGATTCTGCAGTAGTAGTTCACACCAAACAAACAAAAATGGCATGTCACGTTACACAGAGTCCATAAGCTGTTGAAACATCTGCGTGGCCCCTATCAGTCTGAACCATATCATGGGGAACTCAAAAAGAATTTATCACTGCTGTCTTATCCAGGTAGTAGTCTCTCACCAGAAGCACGGAGAATTCCTATCCTTAATCGCCTTGTTGAGGCTTTGGAAATCCTTTCATGGGCCCCATGAGGGTCCAACTTGGGAACCATGTGCAGGGGAGAAGTCCAGCGGGTTTGAGCACTGCACAATGCCGAACTATTCCATATTTGCAATCTCTTCTTCGGCTATCAAGAGCTTGGCCATATCCAAACTGCCAGCAGTAACGAAAACCGGTGCACACACTGGAGCAATATAATGCTCCACCCGATGTTTAGCTTCTGCAGCATGAAACTTAGGGCATGAAACTCAATGATGATGATCGACACAGTGGGCACTTCTTCCCCTGACGCTTCATGACAGCCGCCACGTTTACAGCATCTCCTAGGCTCACCTGCCAACAGGGTGTGCACAGTGGAGTGCAGCCAGAGCTTATTGGCCTCTTCAGCCAAACCCTGGTAATCATGTTGGCTCACAAGCTCTAAGGAGACCAGGGCAGGAGCTAGCACAGAAACAGGTGTGAACAGTTCTGAAGGTTTACTGTTGTCTAAACCTGACAGAGACAGCAGATGGTCAGCTCAGTGTCGGATAACTGATATAGATGCAGTAACTGTCTTTTAAACGCTTCATACTTGTCTTAAAAAATATGCTCTGCACGGAGCCGTCCCATCAGCCTGCGAGTAGTGGCAGAATCCAAAACATCTTGTGCAATCAGTGGTAATTCCTCAGAGTTGAAACTGCACCTGGACGGAACCACAGAATCCGGATTGTCCTTCCAAAGGTCTGAGAGTTTTATAGTATCTACAAAAACAGTAGTTACAGCAGGAAAAGCAACAGTGGAAGAGCTCTGTACTGACATGTTCCAAATGCCAGGGTCACTAATGTGGGAGTTTGAAGAAAGAGACAAGAAAAGAGCTTTGGTGTTTAGTTTATTCAACTTCTAACCACAAAAACGAAAGTCACAATGACGGTTAAAAACAGGTTGCTCAAAAAATATTTGAAAATAAAGCCAGAGTCTGAACCTTCACAACAAACTGTCGTTAGTGTGTAAAATATTGGTGAATAGTGCCTGCCACGACATGTGCTTTAGAACGAAACAAATCCCAAAACATGGCAATTTATCTGACTTCACTCACCGTGCTTCTGTCCGATCTCTAGCAGGACTGGTTCCCCCAGCTCAATGGTGAACGTCTTGTTCTTCTCATACTCTTCGTCGTCAATGATCTTCACCTCGATCACCTTCCTGTAACACACATGTCCTACTTTTAGTTTCGGTCAATACAAACATAAGAACATTTCTGTCAGACACTCCCGACCCCCTCGTTTTAGTGGACGAGGATCCAGGGATCAGCCTGCGATCCTGCTTCTCCCTGTATATTCTTTACAACATCTTTAAGTCTAGTCATCATATCCTTTCTGCATCTCAGGGTAAACTCAGACAGACCCGTGCAATCAGATTTGTTTATTTCCGTGACACATGGGAAACAGAGATGAGATTGTTGGCAATCTCATCTATCATATAAACAAACTTATCGAAGATTAAGAGCATTTTGTTATTTGTTGTTGTATGTTATTATGTCCTTTGTGTAATACCTCTCTTCCCTTTCACTTGTGAGCAGCCACATTTTTTTAAATATAGAAATGTCCCTGACTGGCTAATGCACCATCTGAACTCTTAGAGATGCAACCGCTGACATTTGTAAAATATTAGAGATGTGTAAAGTATTGGAGAAGTGTGTTCTGGATTGGTGATGTGCCAAAACTGTGACGAGGACTATTGTTGAAGTTATGCCAAATTCAAGAGGATAAGAAAGCAGAGAGTTTATGATGAGACCAGCACACAACAGCACTCACACTGAGACTGTTCATGTAAAACTTGGGAGTGACAACAATGCAGGACAGTGCAGGTGGAGGGTAATGTGCACAGACACCAGGCCACAGTGACCAGATTTCTGCTGCTGTGCTCAGCGCTTCTGCTCCAGAGCTCATGCTCCTCTCGCTGTCATCTACAACTTTAATCAAGGCTGGCTCACTCAGACACCGCTAAACAGAGATTCCCCGACTGAGCTCACCGTAACCACTCCAGTGACTCCAGTTGTAAGATAAAGACATACAGACAGTGTTGGGAGGTAATTACATACCAAAAATAATATATTTTATACTGTACAAACATGCATTCATACTATAAGTGTGTTCACCTCTACACAGATCTTATCTGTAACTTTGCCTTGTCACGCTGGCGTCACCAGCTTTTAGATGAATGTCATACCGTGGAACATTCCAGCAAAGCAATCTCAAAGGAGACAAGAGTTTTATGTCTTTGTCTTATTCAGGGCTCTCAAGTTTTGATCAGAGATTAGAGTGAGATTTTGGCCGGAGGCGGGGTAAAGTGAGTTGAAAAGTATCTTGGAGCATAGAACAGACTCTTCGTTTTTTCTGCATGATCTAACTTACCTGAACAATAGGGTAATAAATCAAAAAGAACACTGAAAGACAAAACAAATGTAATGAATTAATTCAAATGTTTATTTGTGTTAAGATAAGGCAGAGCACCAATTAGTGCCACAAAACACATAAAAATCACATCTTTTAAAACTTAGGTAAAAGCAAACTTTAAGTCTATGACAGGTTCTCGTGTTTTTCTAATTCTGACTTAGTTTGGTGGGAGGGCATCTGTGGTCAATATTTATCATTTTACATCCGTGAAGCTGCATTTTGTGAAGAAGTAAAAAAAACACCTAAAAGCTCTAAGTGCTTAGTTCTAAAATGGAATCCATCTGTGATGGCATCAAAAAGCGACGCACCATTGAAAATACAGAGACAATTAACACTCAACTGACACATTTTTCTGACAGTTTAAACTGACCTTTAAAATAAAGGTGTTATCAGGTATTATTTGTCAAATCATAACAAATGTGTGATGTATATGGATGTTGGCCTTGTTTCCAGTCTGGTTGCTATGGTAACAGTTATGGAATTACCTCTAACTGTCATATTTGTTCCAAAGCCCCTTATGACTAGTATATCAACAAGGCCAGTTACGTCGCCCGGATTGGCGTCACCGGGGCCCCACCCTGGAGCCAGGCCTGGGGTGGGTGCTCGACGGCGAGCGCCTGGTGGCTGGGCCTTTCCCCACGGGGCCCGGCCGGGCCCAGCCCGAACGAGCGACGTGGGGCCGTCCTCCCAGTGGACCCACCACCCGCAGGAGGATCCATAGGGGGCCGGTGCGGAGAGATCTGGGCAGCAGTCGAAGGCGGGGGCCTCGACGACCAGATCTCCGGACACAGAAACTAGCTCTGGGGACATGGAATGTCACCTCGCTGGGGGGGAAGGAGCCTGAGCTTGTGCGGGAGGTCGAGCGTTTCCGACTAGATATAGTCGGCCTCACCTCCACGCACAGCCTGGGCTCTGGAACCCGTCTCCTCGAGAGGGGCTGGACGCTCCATTTCTCTGGCGTTGCCCGCGGGGAGAGGCGGCGGGCTGGTGTGGGCTTGCTCATAGCCCCACAGCTCAGCCGCCACGTGTTGGAGTTTACCCCGGTGAACGAGAGGTCGCGTCCCTCCGCCTGGTGGGGGACAGGTCTCTCACCGTTGTGTCGGCCTACGGGCCGAACAGCGGTGCAGAGTACCAGACCTTCTTGGAGTCCCTGGGAGGTACTGGACAGTGCCCGCCTGGGGACTCCGTTGTTCTACTGGGGACTTCAACGCCCACGTGGGCAACGACAGTGACACCTGGAGAGGGGTAATCGGGAGAACGGCCCCGATCTGAACCCAGTGGTGTTCAGTTATTGGACTTCTGTGCTAGTCACAGCTTGTCCATAACGAACACCATGTTCAAGCACAAGGGTGTCCATCAGTGCACGTGGCACCAGGACACCTAGGCCGGAGGTCGATGATCGACTTTGTTGTCGTATCATCTGACCTTGGTCGCGTGTCTTGGACACTTTCGGGTGAAGAGAGGGGCGGAGCTGTCAACGATCACCACCTGGTGGTGAGTTGGATCCGCTGGCGGGGGAGGAAGCCGGACAGACTCGGCAGGCCCAAGCGTATCGTGAGGGTCTGCTGGGAACGGCTGGCAGAGCCCTCTGTCAGCAGGGTCTTCAACTCACACCTTCAGGAGAACTTCTCCCAGATCCTGGGAGAGGTTGGGGACATTGAGTCCGAGTGGACCATGTTCTCCACCTCCATTGTCGATCTGGCGGCTCGTAGCTGTGGTCGCAAGGTCTCTGGTGCCTGTTGCGGCGGCAATCCCCGAACCCGGTGGTGGACACCGGAAGTAAGGGATGCCGTCAGGCTGAAGAAGGAGTCCTATCGGGCCTTGCTGGCTCGTGGGACTCCTGAAGCAGCTGACAGGTACCGGCAGGCCAAGCGTACTGCAGCCCGGGCTGTCGCAGAGGCAAAAACTCGGGATTGGGAGGAGTTCGGGGAGGCCATGGAGGAGGACTATCGGTCGGGCTCGAATAAATTTTGGCAAACCATCCATCGCCTCAGGAGGGGAATTAATGCTTCACCAACACCATTAAGGGTGCGGGTGGAGAGCCGTTGACCTCGACTGGGGATGTTGTCGGACGGTGGAAGGAATACTTTGAGGATCTCCTCAATCCCACTGTCACGTCTTCCGAGGAGGAAGCAGAGGCTGAGATCTTGGAGGCGGACTCGTCCATCACCCTGGCTGAAGTCACTGAGGTGGTTGGCAAGCTCCTTGGTGGCAAGGCTCCGGGGGTGGATGAGATCCGCCCTGAGTATCTTAAGTCTCTGGATGTTGTGGGACTGTCTTGGTTGACACGTCTCTGCAACATCGCGTGGCAGTCGGGGACGGTACCTCTGGACTGGCAGACCGGGGTGGTGGTCCCTCTGTATAAGAAGGGGGACCGGAGGGTGTGTTCCAACCACAGGGGGATCACACTCCTCAGCCTCCCCGGTAAGGTCTATTCCAGGGTACTGGAGAGGAGAATCCGACCGATAGTCAAACCTCGGATTCAGGAGGAGCAGTGTGGTTTTCGTCCTGGTCGTGGAACACTGGACCAGCTCTATACTCTCCATCGGGTGCTCGAGGGTTCATGGGAGTTTGCCCAACCAGTCCACATGTGCTTTGTGGATCTGGAGAAGGCATTCGACCGTGTGCCCCGGGGCGCCTTGTGGGGGGTGCTCCGGGAGTATGGGGTCCGGGGCCCTTTGCTAAGGGCTGTCCGGTCCCTGTATGACCGGAGCAGGAGCTGTGTTCGCATTGCCGGCAGTAAGTCAGACCTGTTCCCAGTGCATGTTGGACTCCGCCAGGGCTGCCCTTTGTCACCGGTTCTGTTCATAATTTTTATGGACAGAATTTCTAGGCGCAGTCAGGGCGTGGAGGGTGTCCGGTTTGGGAGCCACAGGATCTCATCTCTGCTGTTTGCAGATGATGTCGTCCTGATGGCTTCCTCAAATCAGGACCTGCAACATGCACTGGGACGGTTTGCAGCCGAGTGTGAAGCGGCTGGGATGAGGATCAGCTCTTCCAAATCCAAGGCCATGGTTCTCGACCGGAAAAAGGTGGCTTGCCCTCTCCGGGTGGGTGGAGAGTCCTTGCCTCAAGTGGAGGAGTTCAAGTATCTCATGGTCTTGTTCACGAGTGAGGGAAGGATGGAGCGTGAGATTGACAGGCGGATCGGTGCAGCCTCTGCAGTGATGCAGGCGCTGTATCGAACCGTTGTGGTAAAGAAAGAGCTGAGTCGAAAGACGAAGTTCTCGATTTACCGGTCAATCTATGTTCCTACCCTCACCTATGGTCATGAGCTTTGGGTAATGACCGAAAGGCCAAGATCGCGGATACAAGCGGTCGAAATGAGCTTCCTCCGCCGGGTGGCTGGGCGCTCCCTCAGAGATAGAGAGGAGCTCAGTCACACGGGGGGAGCTCAGAGTAGAGCCGCTGCTCCTCCACGTCGAGAGGAGCCAGCTGAGGTGGCTCGGGCATCTGTTCCGGATGCCTCCTGGACGCCTCCCTCGGGAGGTGTTCTGGGCATGTCCCACCGAGGCGGCCCCGGGTAGACCCAGGACACACTGGAGGGACTATGTCTCTCGGCTGGCCTGGGAACGCCTCGGGATCCCCCCGGAGGAGCTAGAGGAAGTGTCTGGGGTGAGGGAAGTCTGGGAGTCCCTGCTTAGACTGCTGCCCCCGCGACCCGGCCCCGGATAAGCGGAAGAAGATGGATGGATGGATGGATGGATGTCATATTTGTCTCATGTTCAACCAGGAAGTAACATTATAAACTTTACACAAACTGTTAAACTGGGGACAAATAGGCAAAATCTTTCGTCAAATCAGACACTACAGGCAAAACCAATCTAGTTTACTCAAAAACTAAATAAGAAATCCAAAATCCCCTCTGTACATTTTTTGTAACTAATATGTGTAAAAAATTATCCAAGAAATGTAAACCTTGTCCCAAAAATGTGCAATTTTAGCCATTTTTACACATAAAATATCTTATTTCTACATGAAAACATTACAATGAAAAACTTGTAATACATTTTTTCTTACATTTATGTGGACTACTACAGTTTACAATTGATATCTTTAAATGTAAGGTTTTTTCCAATTCACCTGTAGTGTCCCACCAGAAATATAATAATGTTCACTACATTTTAGTGAAATATGTAGTCTAACCTGTCATATATATTTTAATCATTTAACATGACTAATTTACTAATAACTACTAAATAGGTTTAAATTGAACTTAAAACATGTAAATGTACCTGGTGGTTATTTGTAGGGCTGCAACTAACGATTATTTTGGTAATCGATTAGTCTAGCGATTACTCCTTCGATTAATAGATTAGTTGTTTAGAACGCAAAAGAGCCTTGAATAGGAGAATTGTATTACGTTTTCCCCAGACAAAGCTAAAGTGAAGGGGTTTGACAACGTCCTGGTGGAGATAGATGATAGATAGATGATTTTAATTAGTTGACAACCATTTCTATAATTGATTAGTTGCGATTAATCGATTAACTTGTTGCAGCCCTAGTTATTTGTTTTAAACATGTTTATGTGCGCTGTTGTAGCTGTTGGTTGCAGATTTGGCCTCTTTAATGATAGCTTTAGCATTCATGTTTTCAAAACGTAAGAAAGACCACAATTATTACTATTCTGGAGTAATCAAGAGAGAGAGAGAGAGAGAGAGACAGATTGACCTGATTGGACAGTGTGCGTTCATTACAGTAACAGTTCCTTGTACAAAACACGGCTGCACATCCATTTCACATATTTCAACACGGAGCATGGCCTTATTTTATTTTATGGCGTCTTTAGTTTTGAGCGTGAGAAATATGAAGTGTGGCGTGTGAGCGTGTGAACATACCCAAATGCATGTGTGTCTAGGGTTAATGCGTGAGACTTGAGAGCCCTGGTCTTATTTAACACTGCTTTTGAGTGAAAGACCCTCTGTTTTCTCCGCAGACAAGCTGGGGCTAAGGTTTTCCTGTCATTAGAACCACGGTGCTGGAGGACAAACTACACCTCTTTCATGCGGTTTGTTTTCCAGTCTTTCCTCGAAGTTTGATGTGTGTGTGTTTCTAGCTTGTTACTCCCCGACACCTGCTCCCCTGAAACTCCTCTCCGTCAGGGCTCTCTGGGGTGGCCCGGCCTGTCAACGCACTGACATGCTCCACACAAGCTCAACTCGCACAAAAATAGAACACTGCCACCGTCTTCCACATCCACGCATCGTGATTGAGAGGCTGGATAGGAATCGGCTTTGGGAGCTGCTAGAGCATGTTGTCTCAAATCCCTCCATGATTGAGCGACAGTTTGATTTGATTAGCTGGGAGCTCATTGCATTACTGTAATGGACAAATCCACTTTCATATCGGCCGCTGCAATCGCCCGCCTTTACTGGTTGGCTTGAGGCTTTGATTTATAAGCGCTGGATGCCCATGTGTGGTTAGCAGTAATAAAGTGGGAACCATTTTGGAGTTTTGTTGGAGACTTAACACAGACTTTCATTTTGCTGAGTGAGGCAGATTTATGCTCCACTTTTAGCACCAGGGATAAGTGTTTGCTTGCTTTGTTGCCTTACAGAGTGATAGACCTAAAGACGAGGACACTTTGCTGGTGATGTAACTAAAGAAGCCAAACTAGAAAGGAGAATTCAAATGTCACTAAAAACTTAATATTGTCATGTTAATATCATGACCAATGAATTTTGTGAATTCATCCAGAAGGAGCGTGGGCTGGGGCTGCAATGTTTATGACAACTTTAAAGGTCACATATTATGCATTCTTTATGTCTATGTCTATGTCTATGTCTATATGACTTAGGCATTTTTCCACCTTATAGCGCAGCATTCTACTGCAGAGTATGTGATGTAGGTATCAGAGGGACAACCCTCGGCTGCTTTAAATCCTATTCATTGGACAAGGACCAGTTTGTCAATTTGTCAATTGAGGTGAGCAAACTCTTTTTATTGACCCTTAGGCCTCCAGCTGACACTTTCTTTAGATCAACGTTCAGCTTCTCCTTAAGTAAAACTAAATAGGCCTATATATATATACACATATATATATATATATATATATATATATATATATATATATATATATATATATATATATATATATATATATATATATATATATATATATATATATATATATATATATATATATTCATTCATTCATTCATTCATTTTCTACCGCTTATTCCCGTTAGGGGTCGCGGGTGACTGGAGCCTATCCCAGTGACTTTGGGCCTTAGGCGGGGTACACCCTGGACAGTGGCCAACTCATCCCAGGGCTAACACAGAGACACAGAGACATAGACAGACAACCATTCACTCTCACATTCAATCACTATGGACAATTTAGAGTTTCCAATTAACCTACACAGTACATATACATATATATATATATATATATATACACATAACAGGATAACAAATACCCTCGTACTTCCCCCCACAAGTTATTAAATTAATAATTGGCTATAATTTTATATTTCTTGCTAATGACAAAATCTTAATGCATGTGCACTAAACACATACTTCCTCAAACTGACTTCTTTTCTTCTGAGCACAGATCACCTTCTACCTCATCTCTGAAAATCTCCTACGCATGGTGCGGACACAACCACACACACATCATGTTGTCTTTTGATTAATGCCAAACTTATCGTAAAACATCGCATACGTCACGTTTGGCCTCATGTTGAACGTACACCCTTGCTTTGCTCCCTCTCTCCCGCTGGTTCTCTCTCACTCCGGTCACCCTCTCCCTTGTCCTCTCTCTCCAGCTCTCTCTGGTCAGTAAAAGCACATAAAGCAAAATTAAAGACTGTATAAACAGTATCTATAAAGACTGTTTCAGACACTGCTGCTCCACTGACGACCCCCCCATCTCACAACCCTGACCTGTGACCTGGATATTCCCATTTGCCTGGAGGAACTCTCGCTAAATTAACCACAGGGTTTTTTGTTATTTTTCCTTGCTGTGAATGAGGGTCAAGGACAGGGGGCGCTCTGGGACAGTTATCCATTTACTAAATTCTCTTGAACATTGTTTATTTAAGCTGCTTTCTACTTCATTTTAAGCAATTAGAAAAGTTCATTTTTTCAAGGTAGAACACCTGCTCCTTAAAATGTCTGTGCATGTTCTTGCCTGGATGACACGGCCTGTTTCTTAACCCTGAAAAAAACAGAGCTTATTGCACTATGCCCTAAACGTCTGCGAGACTCTTTACAAGCTTCCTGTTGAGCAGGTGCTTTCAAGTAAAGAAACTTTTGTTAAAAGAAAAACTGTTGAAAAAACTGTGATACATGTAAAGTTCAAGTACATATGTTACTTTTCTTTTTCCTGTCATATTCAAACCTTTATATGTTGAACCTGGTCAACCTCAGAACTAAACCAGGACTAAACCAGCCAGGATCTAATGAGGACAGTACAAAGGATTCACGTCCCTGTGTGTTCTGTTTCTGTCTCGGGGACTGTTTGGAGCTGTGATGTCACAATTCCTGGAGTATATATGGTTGTCATGGAAACCAGCAGCAAATGAAATCCTCATGTAGCCTACATGCTTTGTAAAAGCGTCATTATGTGTGGGAGGATGTATCAACTAAACATGTGGTTGTACTGGAGAATGAGCAGGAGCAGAGACAGAAGTGCTACCTGACAATATTTGACCCGTCCCAGCCAGCCCAGAACTGGTCATTTTCTCGGCCTGCCCCAACGCATCACAGGTTTGGCATGAAAAAGGTTTCTTGATTAGTCGGACTTGATAATAATATTACTAGGTAATTTAGCATGGAGAGACTGCAAACAGGACAAAAGTCAGTAAATCGTCGTAGGCCACGGTGAGAAGCTAAAGCTAATCATTTGGTCCTTTGACCAATCCTCATGGATATATTGCATGTTTTACCACTTTCACATTGCCAGTCCATACTAACAGTTACACATATAATTACAAAATGTGATTATCTACGAATGGAATTGAATCTGTTTGTATGTAAATAGGTTCAGCACAAGGAGGCAGTGTCTCAGAGTTCATCCAAAGGCCAGGTTCAGTAAGAACTGTCTTTGGGCAAGACACTTAACCTTCACCTTGCCGCACCTTAACCTAAACCCTAACCTTAAACCCTTTAACCCAGATCTGAACATTAAACCATGTTGATCTAATAATGAAGAATTTAGGCCATGAACCTGGTATCTGTCCCTATAAAAGAGGCAAGTCCCCATGAACTGAGTGTGTGCAGACAATGCAATACAAACCCACTCTGTTCACACATAGGTGGATGAAACGCCTAAGGACACAACGGAAGCACTTGTGGACGACTGCTTTATTGCCTTGTTCTTGGTGGTTAAGAGTGTCCTGGCCTGGCTTGTGGTCACACCGCCATGTCAGCACCAGAGCACAGTGATGTGAGCTGACACTCTGGTACCTCCTCACCGCCGTGCCACACATGTGCTGAGGCAGCAGGGCACGCACACCGGCCTGGCACAGACTACGGACCAGCTCACTCTGCACGGACCACTGCACACGCTACCACAACTGTTCAACATGAGCATTAATGTTAGCTCCATTATCCCTCTACATTTATCCAGCCACACAACAGCAGATGAACTAAAGACATTTACCTGCACCAAACACTACAGGGAGAGGGACTGGTGTGTAATCTGAAAGTAGACCTTTCCTGTGTTTGTGAACAGAACACCTGCATTGTACTGGCTTGTACCAATCCACACATTAGCTCCAATGCATTTTCATTGGGGGAGTTAGCATTAGCCTCAAAACATAGCAAAGTGTGAAAAAACCAGGACCGGTTTGGGCGACTGACGAACACACGGTTGTAACACCAACGGAGGAATAACGGTGAAAAACGTCTCGGTAGAAAACTCCCACATCCACTGTTTTCTGTAGATTTTTCACGTCTGCAATTAACACCAAAATTAGCATGCATGCTAACAACCATTTAATTAAGAAGAAGATTCCTTAAATCTAATGTGTTAGAGAATGGTGCATCAAAAATGTAGCAGGCCACAACACCAGAAATAAAAAATAGGACAGAGCTACAGGTCCATAAATAGTGTTTCCACTGTAGCCAGACGGGTTCACCTCGGAGCTCTTCGGCGCAGGGTTAATGCATTTCCATGTTCAGAGCTCTGCATAACTCATGTTTTATTAATAAAACCTAATATAAGGTAAATCTCAGTTATTTACAAAAATATGTTTAGTACCAGGTTTGTGGCTGTGAGACGTTGGCTAAAGCAAGTAAACGGAAACTATTTCTGTGAGTAAATACTGTGAGGTATCTCAAGATCAAGTCAGTGGTTGGTGAGGAATTGCAGTCAAAAGTCACATTTTCACGGTTGGATCTTAACAAGGGTCAAGTAAAGCTTCAACAAGCAACAAGAAATGGGAGTGAGACAAAAAAAAGTTTGAGTAAACATCTGACTGAAAACAACAATTAAACTGAAACAGGTCGTTCTGCAGCTGATCAAAAGTTTAGGACCACACCTCAAAAAACAACCCCAAACCCCCCAAAACAGAAATCAAAGTCCCAAACATGAACTCAATAATGAGTAGCTTATTGTTCATCACTTCAAAACTTGGTTGTGTTTCCAGGAGGTGACTGTATTAATTTGAGTTTGTTCCATAACCCTCCGGATCTTTTCAGAAACTCCAAATGACTCTTACTGCGTCCCACCTCAGCAGTGGTGGACAGAGATATTTTTTTGCCTTTGCCATCAGAACGTCATGACAGGTGAATACTTGACAGAAAACTTTTGATCAGCTGCAGAACAGCCTATGTCAGTTTAATTATTGTTTTCAATAAAATGTTTACTCAAACCTTTTTTTTTTGTCTCACTCCCGTTTCTTGTTACATGGTGAAGCTTTAATTGAACCTTGTTAAGAGCCAACCATGCAAATGTGATTTTTGACATTTATTCGACTGGTCTTAAACTTTTGATCAAGACTGGATTATTTTCTGTATCTATCTGCATTCTGAGTCTCGTTCAGCATAAATCTGCATACTCTCTGATTCAATCATCTCACTGTGATGTGGAGCTCCTCCTTATTTCAATTGGACCTATATATATATATTTGCTTATTTGTTTGGTGGGGTCAGTGCATGATACACATGCTGTAAACACACCAGATTATAGCCTTGGGCTCATTTCCATCTGTGTCCCACATTCACATACACTCATTCATACACCAGAACGCTATTGAACATTTGTGTAGTGGTAGAGGAAACCAGAGCACCTGGAGGAATCTGACACAGGCACAGGGAGATCATACAAACTCCACAGTATATACATTTATATATAAAGACTCGAGTGACTCCAGCATGTGCAGAAGACAGGCCTTCTCCCTCACCTTCACTTTGATATTGTATAACTCAAATCTCATGGGGACAGGCCGCACACAGCAAAGGCTTGTGGAAATCTTCAAATATAAGTTAATTAGTGATGAACAGCTCCGAGCTATGGGCGTTTTAGCACGTTTTCTGGGAGGTGTGAGGGAGTGTGATCTGCTGCGACACAGGCAGAGCACTTTGAGGGCTGAGCTGCAGATTCAATCAAAGCAGACAGTTACATGACAGGCCCTCTCCCAATCCAGCTATTTTTACAGCCACACACTTTCCTAAAGTCATCCAAAATGAAATAAAATGAGTTGAAATCTGGATTTGTGTAGCTTTAACTTAATTCATGCTATATAATATAAAAAGGATCTTGAACATCTAAAAATCATAGCTCTAACTTGTTCTCTTGCTGGTTTAAAAATGAGAATGCTGAACAGATGTCACTAGCCGTCACACACAGGACACATCAGATCAGAAGAGCCCTTTAGGTTTATAAACTAGTTTAGTCATGGGATCTGGAAACCCTAAGTGACGAGCTCGCTGTCTGACCAACATTACAATTGGTGGTTTTCAGATTCTAGACTGTGATATACTTGTACTGCCAAGGGGCAAGAGACAGATATTGATCATATTGTACTTTGCTATGAAATATTAAAAAGATACATTAACAAATGTTGAACCAGATCATTTTTATCAATGAATAAACCCAAGAGCTTGCTGCAAAAACCTGAATTAATATTCAATCTCATCCATCTCTGAGCTCGGGTCCTCTACCAGAGGCCAGGGAGGTTGAGGGTTCGGCGCAGTATCTTAGCTGCTCCTGGACTGCATTCTTCTGGACTGAGATGTCTGATGTTCCTCCAGAGATCTGCTGTAGCCACTCCTCCAGTTTGGGGGTCACTGATTGATATTAGCCACTTCAGTTATGTTTCGGTGGTACATCCCATGTAGGGGCTTGTCCTCCCATGATGGTCCCTCCTCCGGCACCACGTCCTCTGTTCCCCATTGCCTGAGACATTCACTGAGCACGTCGTCTTCTGGGGCCTTATCCTTGATGTACTTGTGGATCTTGGATGTTTCATCCTGGATAGTGGCTCTCACACTCACTAGTCCACGGCCTCCTTCCTTACGGCTCGTGTACAGTCTCAGGGGCTGGATTTGGGATGGAACCCTCCATGCATGGTCAGGAGCTTTGTGTCTTAACGTCTGTGGTCTGTATATCTTCCTTTGGCCACCTTATTATGCCCACAGGGTCTGATCACTGGCAGGGCGTAGCTGTTTATCGCCGGGGACTTGTTCTTGCCATTGAGCTGTCTTCTTAGGACTTGCCTTACTCGCTGGAGGTATTTGGCAGTTGCTGCTTTCCTTGTTGCCTCTTCGAGGTTGCCATTTGCCTGTGGTATTCCAAGGTATTTGTACCCATCCTCAATGTCTGCTATTGTTCCTTCTGGGAGTGAGACCCTTCTGTGTGGACTACCTTCCCTCTCTTTGTTACCATCCAGCTACACTTCTCCAGCCCGAATGACATTCTGATATCAGTGCTGTAGATTCTGGTCGTGTGGATCAGTGAGTCGATGCCTCGCTCACTCTTAGCATACAGCTTGATGTCATCCATGTAGAGGAGGTGACTGATGGTGGCCCCATTCCTGAGTTGGTATCCATAGCCAGTCTTGTTGATTATCTGGCTGAGGGGGTTCAGACCTAGGCAGAACAGCAGTGGGGACAGTGCATCTCCTTGGTATATGCCACATCTGATGGTCACTTGTGCAAGTGGCTTACCATTGGACCTGAGGGTGGTCTTCCACTGCCTCATTGAGCTTGCTATGAAGGCCCTTAGTGTCCTATTGATATTGTACATCTCCAAGCACTCAGTGATCCATGTGTGTAGCATTGAGTCGTAGGCTTTCTTCCTGGTGGTGCACAGGTTGGTGTCGGGCTCTGCAGTCTCGACTGTTCCGTCAACCAGGAGTTGGTGTTTGGCTCCTCTGGTGTCTTTGCCTATGCCCTTCTGTGCTTTGCTCACGTATTGATCCATGTGCCCACTTATCTTAGCCGCGAGGATGCCTGACATGAGTTTCCATGTTGTGGGGAGACAGGTTATTGGCCGATAGTTGGATGGGACTGTACCCTTGGAGGGATCCTATATATATGTGTATATATAGATATATATATATATATATATATATAGAGAGAGAGAGAGAGAGAGAGACAGAACCTAGTCTATAGAATGTTGTGATGTCATCTAAAACCCAGCAATTGCTATTAGAACATTTGGACACAGATAAATCAAACACACACTGGTCCTGGGCCTGATTTCAGGCAAATGATTCTTTCCTGATTTGAAGGATTTTGTGAGGACAGTTCCCCATTCAAAAGATATAGAATTTTTACACTTTAAGTTAAATAAATAATTAAGGCAACTACCAGACTTGAGTCAGACACTTTAGTCCTGGGAGAGCTCGTACCTGCTGCACCATCCAGATCCAGAGAGCACTCCCAGCATCCTCTCATCATATAATATTTTGATTTAAAAACATAGGACCGTTACCATGTCAAATCCTCCACATCAGGAAGAAGGAATCCTTGTGCCTCAAACCCATGAATATATATATATATTTTTTTTTTACTTTTTATGAATAAAATAAGAAAATGTCCTCTAACAAAAATGCATAAACATTTGAAAAAATGCTCATCCTCCACTCAGTGCCTGGACTGGTTGCGGAAGAAAAGGCCAAGTCGTAACAGGAGCAAGACAAACTTGTACTGAGAAAAGATCATGGTTATATTGTATGGTATGTAGGACCATTTTTGGTCAAATACTGCCCTATTCTGGTAAAGAGCTGTTGAGGTAGAGCTTCAGTTACAGCCAGATAACCCGCTCTGCGTTAATGTAAACACATGAATAAACAAATGTCTTTCCACACTTCGGTTGGTTGTGTGCTGCAGAATCTTTTGAATGTAAAAAGTGTTCCGTGGCCCAAAAAAGACACTGAAAAAAGAAGCAATGTGTATCTCGCAAGAAGTCAAAAGAACTGCACCGTTTAACCAAATACAAACTAGTCAAAACTCCTCAAATTAAGAAGTCACATGCAAAATTGTTAACTTAAAAATCCTAGAATGATGATGTTATGGTGCAAAATGAGCAAAATGCAGAGAGCATTTGTGGCTGAGTCCAGAGGGAACGGCGTACTCTCAGGGGAGTGAATTAGAGGTCACTGCGGGTCAGAGCGCGCACCAAACACTCTGCTTTTACGTAACGCTTATGTAACATACCGCACCATCTTGTGTCCTCATCCTAAAAAGTCAGGCTCATGAGGAGAACCATCTTGTTCAGAGGAGGTGAGACTTTCAGAGTGTGAGCTGTTGATGGCACCTTGAACTTGAGAAGCAGGAGATAATTGGGCTTCGAGCGTTGCATGAGAAACGGCTTCACTTGTTCTTCAGAAAAAGATATGCACATGCTTAAAGGTGCATTCTTCTCTGGTGGAGGGTTGGTCACCTGCTGGTCTTCAGAGATGTTGTTGCTTTGCTTGGATGGTTTCACTGTCTGTCTCCATGGAAACAAGCAGGTGGTGCCGTTCGTCCGAGATAAGGCTCATTTATGCTCTGTTTTCCAAACGCATTGTGGATGTGTAACAGACTTGTTACAGATCTCGCTACTGCCCGACCGCTTAACCGATAAAGCTCAACTTTTTTTTAAGAGACTACAAGCTGCAAAACAAAAGAGCGCTTCTCTCACTTCTTTTCTTGCCTCTTTTACATCAGATGTGATCTAAAAACCTCCATGTTGGTTTTCTGGTTGGTTTCTTTAGATTCGGTCAGTTCTCTACTGACTTGGATGATGCCCCCGGAGTTGGAAAGTTCTTTAACACACAAATAACTGGTGAAGCCACTCCCAAAATGTTTTCATAGTGCAACAGGATATCAGCAGTGCTTGTGTTTACGATGATGTTTGCGCTTCTTTGCTTGTGGTGCTTTGGTGATTTGTTACTTATTACAAATGAACAACTTTTAAAAGAGCTCCTATTGGTGTGGCCCTGGGAAAAGTAAGAAAACTCACAGTTTGGCTTAAAGTGGCTAAAGTGGTGGTGCATGCATTATCTGCTGAGATGAAGTAGTAGCCTAAACACTGAAGGACCTTCTATATAATATGTGAAGTATAGGCCATCCTTATTCTAGTTATTTTAGTAGTAGCAATAGCTTTCTGTTTAAAGGAGACTTTTCACTGTTCAAATATATATATTATTTTGTTTTAAATGGTTAATTTGCTTTGCATTCTTTATCATTCTGTAACCTGTGGATAAAATAAATGAGATTCACTAATTGGCAAGGACTGAAAATGAAGTACTTGTATCGCTTTGGGGGAAAAGTCGTATCGGTGTATCATCTAAAATAAAAGAGAAGTAGATTTACACACTCAACAATATAACGAGGCTTTGACCTAAAAGTGCTCTATGGGTTGTTTCCAGCACAAACTCTCTGGATTACTCAGAACTTTGAGTCTCTGTAAGCTAAAACCCAGGGGACTGGCTCCACAGTTGGACCCGGGTCCAGACAAGCTGCTAGGGATGAGAGCATGAGCGTTGAACATGTGTCTACTAATCACAAAAAGTGTGTTGTGACTTGTGCCTGACACACTCCTCGCGTCTGTTCTCATCCATGTTTCAGACCTCCTCATGACAAATGTCTATACTGGTCAGAGGTTGAGGCCATGGAGGGAGAGAAGAAAGGCAGAGGGGGGGGGGGGGGTGAGATGAAAGAGTGGGTGGGGAGGAGAGACACTCCCCCAGCTCCAGGGGGAGTAGACTGTGTGACAGCAGACTCACCAGAGGTTGTCAGCGAGTGTAACGCGAACCACACCAACCCAGAGTTTGTGTCATTTCTTACCACGGCTACAGTGACTGTAACATGGCCTCAGTGTGAGGTCCTCCACACGAGTGTGAGACAAACAAGTGTGGCAAAATATTGTGTCTGGAGCTGTAGGCCTATAGTCCATCATCGATGGTATCTTAGTCGACCAAGAATTGTATTAGTCGACTAATCATTTTATTTTTATTAAATTATTATAAATAATTTATGTGAATTAGCTTAAGATTTTGGAGTCTTAATGTCTCCCAGTACTTTTCTGTATAAATAGTTGTTTTTGCATGAACTCCTCTACAGTTGAGTTCCTTCAAGTGCAGTTTGGTTTAGAAACATGGAAATACTTTACAGTACACCCCCTTTTAGTTGACTAATCGGTCGATAGGGCTGGTCTTTAGTCGACCAAGAATTTCTTTAGTCGACTACAGCCCTAGTCTTTAGTCTGCAAACTCTGTATCACACACACTTAAAATGGTGGAACTGTGGACAGCAGTATTTTAGGATGCACTACATGTAAACGCCCATGTCAAACCCATTTGACATTCTATTTAACATGCTATTACAGTACTAAGAGAATGAATTTAAAAATATCAGTGAACCCAACCACTGAACCATTTGGGAGTTTGCCTGGTCCTTGAGGTTGAGGACCTTTGTAGACTTTGTTCTAATAAAGGAGCTTTACTTGTAAGTGACATTTGACCGCTCACAGCAGCCAGTCAACATGCACACTCGCTCTGCGAACATGTGAGAGCAGAGTGCATCCTCTAATGTCTACTTTCTGTGTGTAACGATGTGTTTGAAGGACGTGGGTTTAACAGCCTCTGAACCACACGAAAATGACTGGGCCGTGTCACATCCACATAATGAGAGAGAGAAGTTATATTTACACAGCTAATTCAAGCTCAAGGCCCCAGCCCTGTAGTTAGTGTTGTGGAGAAAACCACTCCTACTCTATTTTTGATCTTTACACTATGTTTTACTCTCTTTTTCAGCTTTTACTTCTAATTTGATTTGATATCATTATTATTATTTTACATACAGAGATGTAATTTCATAACTGTTACTGAGAAAACACACTGAGTCTAATATTTATGCATGTGGTATTATATGACAAGTTATCTGCTAAGAATTTTGTTTGTACATGACATCTAAAAGAAGAACATTAAGTAAAAAGTTTAAAGCAGATAAACAACATGTTTCTGAGTCCGTGTGTGAGAACTGGATTGTTATCTCCTCCTGTCAAGCTAAGCTGTGTACAGTTGGATCAACAATGGAGAAAAAACTTTCAAGTTCGATCTTTCCGTACAAATTAGGCAAAACAACAACTTTTTAGGCAAGGAAAAGAAAGGAAGCACATTTTGTCTGTGGCGCTGCCCATGGTTCTGCCACTCAGTCGGGATGTTGAGGAGCATGTTTTGAATTCAAATGATGTCAGTGTAGAACTTCTATTGTTCAGCGTCAGAATTTCAGCCTCTGTCCCTGTCATTCCCTGCTGCTGCTTAAAGACACACACTCACACACTCACACACTCACACACACTGCCCTGAACCTGTCCGTCACACGTGTGTTCATAACGTGGGGACATCAGAGGGGTCATCAGGGGGTCATGGCGGGGTCAGAGCCACAGGAAATGAAAACACCTGCACACAACACATCAGCAGTCTGCTCCATGTTCTCCACAACAGCAGATCCAGGGAGCACGTTTGAGAGGCAGCGTGTCTGAGAACTGTCAGAGAACATGGAACTGTCAGAGAACTGTCAGAGAACATGGAACTGTCAGAGAATATGGAACTGTCAGAGAACTGTCAGAGAACATGGAACTGTCAGAGAACTGTCAGAGAACTGTCAGAGACCATGGAACTGTCAGAGAACTGTCAGAGAACTGTCAGAGAACTGTCAGAGAACATGGAACTGTCAGAGAACTGTCAGAGAACTGTCAGAGAACTGTCAGAGAACATGGAACTGTCAGAGAACTGTCAGAGAACATGGAACTGTCAGAGAACTGTCAGAGACCATGGAACTGTCAGAGAACATGGAACTGTCAGAGAACTGTTAGAGAACATGGAACTATCAGAGAACTGTCAGAGAACTGTCAGAGAACATGGAACTGTCAGAGAACTGTCAGAGAACTGTCAGAGAACATGGAACTGTCAGAGAACATGGAACTGTCAGAGAACTGTCAGAGAACTGTCAGAGAACATGGAACTGTCAGAGAACATGGAACTGCCAGAGAACTGTCAGAGAACTGTCAGAGAACTGTCAGAGAACATGGAACTGTCAGAGAACTGTCAGAGAACATGGAACTGTCAGAGAACATGGAACTGCCAGAGAACTGTCAGAGAACTGTCAGAGAACATGGAACTGTCAGAGAACTGTCAGAGAACATGGAACTGTCAGAGAACATGGAACTGTCAGAGAACTGTCAGAGAACATGGAACTGTCAGAGAACATGGAACTGTCAGAGAACTGTCAGAGAACATGGAACTGTCAGAGAACATGGAACTGTCAGAGAACATGGAACTGTCAGAGAACTGTCAGAGAACTGTCAGAGAACATGGAACTGTCAGAGAACTGTCAGAGAACTGTCAGAGAACTGTCAGAGAACTGTCAGAGAACATGGAACTGTCAGAGAACTGTCAGATAACTGTCAGAGAACATGGAACTGTCAGAGAACTGTCAGAGAACTGTCAGAGAACTGTCAGAGAACTGTCAGAGAACATGGAACTGTCAGAGAACTGTCAGAGAACATGGAACTGTCAGAGAACTGTCAGAGAACTGTCTGAGAACTGTCAGAGAACTTTCAGAGAACATGGAACTGTCAGAGAACTGTCAGAGAACATGGAACTGTCAGAGAACATGGAACTGTCAGAGAACATGGAACTGTCAGAGAACATGGAACTGTCAGAGAACTGTCAGAGAACTGTCAGAGAACATGGAACTGTCAGAGAACTGTCAGAGAACTGTCAGAGAACATGGAACTGTCAGAGAACTGTCAGAGAACTGTCAGAGAACTGTCAGAGAACATGGAACTGTCAGAGAACATGGAACTGTCAGAGAACTGTCAGATAACTGTCAGAGAACTGTCAGAGAACATGGAACTGTCAGAGAACTGTCAGAGAACTGTCAGAGAACTGTCAGAGAACATGGAACTGTCAGAGAACTGTCAGAGAACTGTCAGAGAACATGGAACTGTCAGAGAACTGTCAGAGAACTGTCTGAGAACTGTCAGAGAACTGTCAGAGAACATGGAACTGTCAGAGAACTGTCAGAGAACATGGAACTGTCAGAGAACATGGAACTGTCAGAGAACATGGAACTGTCAGAGAACATGGAACTGTCAGAGAACTGTCAGAGAACATAGAACAGTCATAGAACTAGGAACTGTCTGAGAAAATGGAACTGTACAAGAACGGGGAACTGTTAGAGAACATGGAAATGAGACAATCATTTCAATTATATTAAAATAAATATGTTCATATCTGAACCTATAAGTCAAACTATGCCAAAATAAAAACTTAACAGAGACAAAACCAAGGCTCAGTCTTTTTTTTTTCCTCATAATTTATTTTTTTTATGTAATCCCAGACTGTCGAATCCAAGCAGTCTTTGTGTAATTGTCTGATTCAGATTTGCCAGATTTTCAGCGAGCAACAAGCTTTGGAAAAAAAGCCCAAAACGAGCAACCCACCCAAGTTAATAAGGTAACCAGCTAAATGGTGTGTGTCGCCTCTGAATGTGAATGCTAATGAGATGTATATACAGTCTCCATCAAACGTCCAAAAGACCAGCTGAATAAATGGCAAAAGTCACATTTTCGTGGTTGGATCTTAACAAGGGGCTGTATTTTAATACAATATTTTAAATCCGTATGTATTTCAGTCATTACTGGGTCTATTATTGTGGAACAAAAGAAACACAAAGTCACTTAAAAGCAGACTTGCATCTCTGGTCTGAATCCTGAGGATTAATTATGTTGTTTGCTGTTAAAAGCTGCTGTTAGATCATAGCAGGATGTAATAACAAGTTATATAACAAAAGGAATGAGAAGAGCCGGGAGTCCTCTGCACATGCACTGTGACTTAACTACTGAGCCACATGGCTTTATGTTTATAAAACCATAACCAAACTGTTAATAACCAAAAGTTTTATTTTAACTTTGAAAACTTTATCCTCCAAACGTCTCAGCTTTTGTATTTACTGACCATTTAAGCAAAACTTTACAGGCAGTAATTTTATGGGAGAGTGAAGAAATCAATAAGCCCCATAATACAACTGCTGAGGCAGAGGAGGGACCAGGAGGAGGCAGAGGAGCTGAGGCAGAGGAGGGACCAGGAGGAGGCAGAGGAGGGACCAGGAGGAGGCAGAGGACCTGAGGCAGAGGAGCTGAGGCAGAGGAGGGACCAGGAGGAGACAGAGGAGGGACCAGAAGGAGGCAGAGGAGCTGAGGCAGAGGGGGGACCAGGAGGAGGCAGAGGAGGGACCAGGAAGAGGCAGAGGAGGGACCAGGAAGAGGCAGAGGACCTGAGGCAGAGGAGGGACCAGGGGGAGGCAGAGGAGGGACCAGGAGGAGGCAGAGGAGGGACCAGGAAGAGGCAGAGGAGGGACCAGGAAGAGGCAGAGGACCTGAGGCAGAGGAGGGACCAGGAGGAGGCAGAGGAGGGACCAGGAGGAGACAGAGGAGCTGAGGCAGAGGAGCTGAGGCAGAGGAGGGACCAGGGGGAGACAGAGGAGGGACCAGGAGGAGGCAGAGGACCTGAGGCAGAGGAGGGACCAGGAGGAGGCAGAGGACCTGAGGCAGAGGAGCTGAGGCAGAGGAGGGACCAGGAGGAGGCAGAGGACCTGAGGCAGAGGAGCTGAGGTAGAGGAGGGACCAGGAGGAGGCAGAGGAGGGACCAGGGGGAGGCAGAGGACCTGAGGCAGAGGAGGGACCAGGAGGAGGCAGAGGAGGGACCAGGAGGAGGCAGAGGAGCTGAGGCAGAGGAGGGACCAGGAGGAGGCAGAGGAGGGACCAGGGGGAGGCAGAGGAGCTGAGGCAGAGGAGGGACCAGGAGGAGGCAGAGGAGGGACCAGGGGGAGGCAGAGGAGCTGAGGCAGAGGAGGGACCAGGAGGAGGCAGAGGAGGGACCAGGGGGAGGCAGAGGAGGGACCAGGAGGAGGCAGAGGACCTGAGGTAGAGGAGGGACCAGGGGGAGGCAGAGGACCTGAGGCAGAGGAGTTGAGGCAGAGGAGGGACCAGGGGGAGGCAGAGGAGGGACCAGGAGGAGGCAGAGGAGGGACCAGGAGGAGGCAGAGGACCTGAGGCAGAGGAGTTGAGGCAGAGGAGGGACCAGGGGGAGGCAGAGGACCTGAGGTAGAGGAGGGACCAGGGGGAGGCAGAGGACCTGAGGCAGAGGAGCTGATCATCGGATCGTGTCATCTTTTGTCCTTTAAATGCATTTATTACTATACAACACAGACAGTGTATGGTATAGTTTTGATTGCTATAACAATTATAATGTCGGCAAAAATGTTTTGTTAAAAAGTTTGACATCCCTCACAAAGCACTAAATACACATTCACTCTCTGCAAGCGTTATTAAAAAAACAACCACACAGTACTACATCTTCCACAACTGTTGCATGCGCACAGCAAATATCAGATCAAATGATTGGGTCACCTGACATTAAGGCAGTGCTTCTCAATTAGTGGGGCGCGCCCCCCCAGGGGGGCGTGGAGTGATGCCAGGGGGGGCGTGTGTGACCCCAGGAAACATGCTTTTTGCCGTACTGTTCTAAAACTAAGTGTAATTGCACATCCACAACAGTAGGTGGCAGAGGCGCTCTCTTTGCCTCTCTGGGGTGTACGGTCTTTCGTGTCAAACAAATGATATGAACTGCAGTAAACAACCCCTAAAAAAATGGAAAATTTTGTGACAGGGATGAAGAGGAAGGCGGAAAGAGAAGGAGCTAGTGAGGCAAAAGAAAGTCGTCCGAAAGCTAAGTTGAGTAAGTACGATGATGCATATTTAACGCTCGGCTTCACTGTAACTACGGAGAGAGACGAGGAAAGACCGGTGTGTTTACTGTGTTTAAAAGTGTTGGCAGCGGACAGTATGAAGCCAAGTAAATTAAAGCGTCACTTAAACACATTACACCCCGATCACGCTGATAAGCCGCTGGAGTTTTTTCAGCGTAAACTTGCTGAATATCGCCAACAGTCATCCCGCTTTGTGAAAGCCACTTCAGCAAACCAGCGAGCACTGTTGGCGTCATATAAGGTTGCGTACCAAATTGCGCAGTGCAAAATGTCTTTCTTTTTTGTTTTTAATGTCAATAAAGGATACAATGTTACGCATATGTACTAATAACAATTTGATAGATAGGGGGGCGCGAAATGTTTTCTTCTTCCTGGGGGGGGCGCAACAGAAAATAATTGAGAAGCACTGCATTAAGGCCATATAAATGTACCCACTGTACAGCAAAGACTGAAGTGTGTAAGACTTCAAGCGTGCTCTGTGATGAGTGAGTGC
Source organism: Rhinogobius similis (assembly GCA_019453435.1). Taxonomy (NCBI): domain Eukaryota; kingdom Metazoa; phylum Chordata; class Actinopteri; order Gobiiformes; family Gobiidae; genus Rhinogobius; species Rhinogobius similis. The sequence goes on along the minus strand of CM033619.1, from coordinate 2,602,848 downwards.
TGCTGACGCTGGAGGCAGAGCGACGGAGCGGCGTGGACTCAGCCTCTAAAGCTCCTATAAGCTGACACATAAAAGCACAGTCGGCTGAAAAAACACATAAGACCAGAGCAGTGACCCGTCCGGGGGGCAGAGCGCTCCTGGGGCCGAGGGGGAGGGGTCCGACTGCTGACCGCCACACCCAGAGCCCTGCCCCGTGCAAGGGTGGAATCATGAGCATGCACTGAGCCAGGGCAGGCTGCAGGGGGACCAGAGTGTGTGTGTGTGTGTGTGTGTGTGTGTGTGTGTGTGTGTGTGTGTGTATGTATGTATGTGTGTGTGTGTGTGTGTGTGTGTGTGTGTGTGTGTGTGTGTGTGTGTGTGTGTGTATATGTGTGTGTGTGTGTGTGTGTGTGCGTGCGTGCGTGCGTGCGTGTGTGTGTGTGTGTGTATGTATGTGTGTATGTATGTGTGTATATGTGTGTGTGTCTGATCGCGCTCGCTGTTTGATGAACAGCAGGTGGATGTATCGCGGTGCTTTAAACCACGTGAGTAAAACAGAGCAAAACAGAGGGCGGGACCACGGCGGGTCCACCGCAAGACGTTTGGTGTTGTACATTTGTCCCAACAGTTTCAAGTTCCTACTCATTATTATAGGCCTGATCTGGTGATGAGGCTTTATTAAAGATAAAGGCTGTCTCTGGACCAAACATCAGAGCGTCATGAGGCAGGGCGTGTCACAACACTGCAGCCTGTGGCGGCTCCAGACGCACCAGGACCTGGGGACCTCTCGGAGAGCAGACAGTGGACCGGAAAGAAGCGGTCAGAAAAGCTTCAGGGTAAACCAGGGACCTGGGAAACATCGGTGCTGCGGAACAGGTTGACCAAGGACGGATGATAGGCTGACGTCTACTTTTTATGCGATCTACCCACACTACCTTCGCAATCGACCGGTAGATCGAGATCAACGTATTGATTTAAAGGTTTTATGATTAATCTAATAATTGTAATTTCAGAAGGCTTGGAGGCTGTTCACATCACAGTAAAACAGTATTGTGTGTGAAGAGGACAGGTCAGGACAGGTCAGAACCAGAAGACTTCAATGAGGAATTTGTCAATACAAATCATCTTTATCTTTTGTTTTAAATGGGCAAAAGTTAATATTTTATCTTTGTCACACTTTACTAAACCAATTAAATTAAAGCTTCTCTGTTTCAGCCCAGTTTCTGTTGTCTGGCAGACGTTTAATCTGTTTAATTCATGTCTCTTCCCATCTAAAAAATGTGCGTCTCCTGTTTAATTTCAGGCTGTTCAAACTGTCATGAAAAAATCAGGTCCAGCTCACATTTCTGCAAAAAAAAAAAAAAAATCAGATTTGACCTGCTGTTAGAACGTAGCCTTAGACCTCATTTCACGAAAAGTCATTGATGTAGGTTTGCTAATGATCTTTCACAATTTTGTTTTTTGATTGTACAGTCCTCGTTGGGCAGCAGATGTGACATACGCAGAGGTATTTCCATAACTTTTATCCAGCAACCATACTGTAAACAGACTAAAGGTTGATTAATATTGACAACTGTTAATATCTGAGCAATACAAATATTCGAGAACATTTATTCCGTGTTTAACTCGTCAGAAGATCCTGATTCTTAAATTCTTAAACTGTCCCTGCATTTTGGATTGAATTTTGTGTTTTAATGAGCTATTTCATGGGGTGCACGGTGGCAGAGCGGTCAGAGCTCCTGCCTCCCGGTGAGGAGATCGTGGGTTCGATTCCTGGACCAGACCAACATCACACGCTCTCTCTGGGTGGAGTCTGCATGTTCTCCTCGTGTTACTGTGGGTTCTCCGGCTTCCTCCCACCGTGTGTTGGGACGGTGGAAATGAAAGAAAAAAGATATTTCATCATCTCTTCTTCACAAACAGTCTCTTAACTGATGTAAAACAAGAACAAAGGTATTATCCAACCAAACAGAGTAATAATTACAAACCAACCTGAAAACCTGAGCCGTCGAGGCAGACTGCCAGGAGTGTGTGCCCACAACAGACGCTCACACACTAAAGAGAATGTCCTTTTTGATATGAATATGATGTATCCCTTTTGATATGACTAAAAGAGTTCACGGACTGAAATGGAAAGCCCGCCTCGGGGGATACTATGTCTTTTTTCCGCAGCGTAGGAGACACTTGTGTGCTTTGTCTGGATCTGGGACTGTATTAAGCCTTAAGTGTATCATGAAACTAAATCCATCTGGCAAGGCAAACAAGCTGCACATTTAGTAAACAGACTGCAGTGACGGTAGGTGCTGTTTTCGTGGCGTCAATATTGCGAAGGTTCATAGTGAAAACAATCTGAGCACTGAACTTTGGTGACGACGTGTGGACTTTGAAAACACAGAGGAGCTTTCTAGATTGTAGCGCAGTGGACGAACTCTGAAGGCACAGTGTTATAACATGTTTAAAGGTTACTTTGTCTGAGGCAGAGGAGCTGAGGCAGAGCTCCTCTCCTCCTGTTATATCACAGAGCACGACCGTGACAGTAGATACAGCGACTCTTACGTCTAAAATACAGAGTGAGAGTTGAAGAGCAAAGTAAAGCAAACCAGAGCATAAGATTAAAAATATGTTTAAGTCAAGACCTTTGTGCCACCCCTGTCAGTCCCTGCCTGCCCCTGTCAGCCAGACACCAGCTGTTTGCTTTTATATTGTGCTCAGAGACTGTGGAGGATATTTTTGCTGCAGTACCACAGACTGGCCTCTAGTCTAACTCACCACAGCATCATTTCCCTTTATCTGGATCTTTGAATAGAGCCATTTATAGCGAATAGCAGCGTTATAATGAGCTAACGAGGGTAGGGCTGATCGATGACAGTGATCTGATCCCTTCGATGATGATGGCACTTCACTGTTTAATGCAGCTCACTTCACACATCACAGTTATGCAGTCAGTTTCGCACAGTAGGACCTGGAGAGTTCCTCATCCTTCTCATAACCTTGATGTGTCTCTTCTGCATGTGCTTTGTTTGGAGCTTACTGCCCTAAAGTCTCATTTCATCAAACTAAATCTGTCTGGCGAGCCAAACAAACATGCACTTACTTAGTAGATTGCAGTCATGGTGGTTTGGATAAACACGGGGTCCCTGGTGTTCTCCTGTCACCTTGGTTTTACTCTGAAACCACTGAGCTGTGGACCTAATCCTCCTCCTCTGACCCGCTCCTCTGCTCATCTTCTCCTCTCCTGCTCTTCTGACTCTCTCCTCTGAGCCTCTCCTCCCCTGAGCCTCTCCTGCTCTTCTGACTCTCTCCTCTGAGCCTCTCCTGCTCCTCTCCTCCTCTGAGCCTCTGCTGCTCCTCTCCTCCTCTGAGCCTCTCCTGCTCCTCTCCTCCTCTGAGCCTCTCCTGTTCCTCTCCTCTCCTCCTCTAAGCCTCTCCTGCTCCTCTCCTCCTCTGAGCATCTCCTCTGCTCCTCTCCTCCTCTAAGACTCTCCTGCTCCTCTCCTCCTCTGAGCCTCTCCTGCTCCTCTCCTCCTCTGAGCCTCTCCTGCTCCTCTGAGCCTCTCCTGTTCCTCTCCTCTCCTCCTCTCAGCCTCTTCTGCTCCTCTCCTCCTCTAAGCCTCCTCTGCTCCTCTCCTCCTCTAAGACTCTCCTGCTCCTCTCCTCCTCTGAGCCTCTCCTGCTCCTCTCCTCCTCTGAGCCTCTCCTGCTCCTCTGAGCCTCTCCTGTTCCTCTCCTCTCCTCCTCTCAGCCTCTTCTGCTCCTCTCCTCCTCTAAGCCTCTTCTGCTCCTCTCCTCCTCTGAGCCTCTCCTCCTCCTCTGAGCCTCTCCTGCTCCTCTCCTCCTCTAAGCCTCTCCTGCTCCTCTCCTCCTCTAAGCCTCTTCTGCTCCTCTCCTCCTCTAAGACTCTTCTGCTCCTCTCCTCCTCTGAGCCTCTCCTGCTCCTCTCCTCCTCTGAGCCTCTCCTGCTCCTCTGAGCCTCTCCTGCTCCTCTCCTCCTCTAAGCCTCTCCTGCTCCTCTCCTCCTCTAAGCCTCTTCTGCTCCTCTCCTCCTCTAAGCCTCTTCTGCTCCTCTCCTCCTCTAAGACTCTCCTGCTCCTCTCCTCCTCTGAGCCTCTCCTGCTCCTCTCCTCCTCTGAGCCTCTCCTGCTCCTCTGAGCCTCTCCTGTTCCTCTCCCTCTCCTCCTCTCTCAGCCTCTTCTGCTCCTCTCCTCCTCTAAGCCTCATCTGCTCCTCTCCTCCTCTAAGACTCTCCTGCTCCTCTCCTCCTCTGAGCCTCTCCTGCTCCTCTCCTCCTCTGAGCCTCTCCTGCTCCTCTGAGCCTCTCCTGTTCCTCTCCCTCTCCTCCTCTCTCAGCCTCTTCTGCTCCTCTCCTCCTCTAAGCCTCTTCTGCTCCTCTCCTCCTCTGAGCCTCTCCTCCTCCTCTGAGCCTCTCCTGCTCCTCTCCTCCTCTAAGCCTCTCCTGCTCCTCTCCTCCTCTAAGCCTCTTCTGCTCCTCTCCTCCTCTAAGACTCTTCTGCTCCTCTCCTCCTCTGAGCCTCTCCTGCTCCTCTCCTCCTCTGAGCCTCTCCTGCTCCTCTGAGCCTCTCCTGCTCCTCTCCTCCTCTAAGCCTCTCCTGCTCCTCTCCTCCTCTGAGCCTCTCCTGCTCCTCTCCTCCTCTAAGCCTCTTCTGCTCCTCTCCTCCTCTATGCCTCTCCTGCTCCTCTCCTCCTCTGAGCCTCTCCTGCTCCTCTCCTCCTCTAAGCCTCTCCTGCTCCTCTCCTCCTCTGAGCCTCTCCTGCTCCTCTGAGCCTCTCCTGTTCCTCTCCTCTGCTCCTCTAAGACTCTTCTCCTCCTCTGAGCCTCTCCTGCTCCTCTCCTCCTCTGAGCCTCTCCTCCTCCTCTGAGCCTCTGCTGCTCCTCTCCTCCTCTGAGCCTCTCCTGCTCCTCTCCTCCTCTGAGCCTCTCCTGCTCCTCTGAGCCTCTCCTGTTCCTCTCCTCTCCTCCTCTCAGCCTCTTCTGCTCCTCTCCTCCTCTAAGCCTCCTCTGCTCCTCTCCTCCTCTAAGACTCTCCTGCTCCTCTCCTCCTCTGAGCCTCTCCTGCTCCTCTCCTCCTCTGAGCCTCTCCTGCTCCTCTGAGCCTCTCCTGTTCCTCTCCTCTCCTCCTCTCAGCCTCTTCTGCTCCTCTCCTCCTCTAAGCCTCTTCTGCTCCTCTCCTCCTCTGAGCCTCTCCTCCTCCTCTGAGCCTCTCCTGCTCCTCTCCTCCTCTAAGCCTCTCCTGCTCCTCTCCTCCTCTAAGCCTCTTCTGCTCCTCTCCTCCTCTAAGACTCTTCTGCTCCTCTCCTCCTCTGAGCCTCTCCTGCTCCTCTCCTCCTCTGAGCCTCTCCTGCTCCTCTGAGCCTCTCCTGCTCCTCTCCTCCTCTGAGCCTCTCCTGCTCCTCTGAGCCTCTCCTGTTCCTCTCCTCTCCTCCTCTCAGCCTCTTCTGCTCCTCTCCTCCTCTAAGCCTCTTCTGCTCCTCTCCTCCTCTGAGCCTCTCCTCCTCCTCTGAGCCTCTCCTGCTCCTCTCCTCCTCTAAGCCTCTCCTGCTCCTCTCCTCCTCCTCTAAGCCTCTGCTGCTCCTCTCCTCCTCTAAGACTCTTCTGCTCCTCTCCTCCTCTGAGCCTCTCCTGCTCCTCTCCTCCTCTGAGCCTCTCCTGCTCCTCTGAGCCTCTCCTGCTCCTCTGAGCCTCTCCTGCTCCTCTCCTCCTCTAAGCCTCTCCTGCTCCTCTCCTCCTCTAAGCCTCTTCTGCTCCTCTCCTCCTCTAAGCCTCTCCTGCTCCTCTCCTCCTCTAAGCCTCTCCTGCTCCTCTCCTCCTCTGAGCCTCTCCTGCTCCTCTGAGCCTCTCCTGTTCCTCTCCTCTGCTCCTCTAAGACTCTTCTCCTCCTCTGAGCCTCTCCTGCTCCTCTCCTCCTCTGAGCCTCTCCTCCTCCTCTGAGCCTCTGCTGCTCCTCTCCTCCTCTGAGCCTCTTCTGCACCTCTCCTCCTCTGAGCCTCTCCTGCTCCTCTCCTCCTCTGAGCCTCTCCTGTTCCTCTCCTCTGCTCCTCTAAGACTCTCCTGCTCCTCTCTGTGCCTACTTTCCTCCTGTCACCTTGCTTTTGCTGTGAGGCTGATGAGTTGTAGACCTCAGGCTGCCCTTAAATAATCCAGCATCTCCCACGCAGCCTTATTGCACAGAGCCAGAGCATGATAATAGCACAGAGGCTACTAGCAGGGTTTAAAAATAGATGGTGTTTAGATTGGGCTGCGGCGCTGTTATATGATGCAGTGCACGGTGGGGGCACATTTCATCGATGAGCAAAGTGCATATGGCAGGTGTCACGGAGAGTCTACAACAGAGAAGTGAGCTGGAGAGGAGCCTGGGAGAGGACTCAGCTGTGTGGAGCGGACACAAATACTACAACAAGCATATTTTACAAATAACAAACACAAATATGATTATATAATGACTAGAATAGTAAGAGGGTGTGGCCTATCCATGGATTTCAGTTTCCCATTTCAAAGATTTAGTGTTTGGTTTAAATTCTTCATTGCTGTGGCGACGGACCTAATTCCTCATCATACTGAAAATGTCTTCTCCTAAGTTTGAACTCTGCAACAAACATGTTTTTACAGACAAAGATTGGTTGATTGTCCCGTTAAATAACTGATCGACATGACTGAACCTTGATTCAAATGTGATTACAATTGCTCTGCCCTACAAGGTCCTAAAACATTTTCCAAAGCTGAGGGTCAAGTCTTTGAAATACTGATCACCTGTGAGTCCGCTCCTCTAGGGTTCAACTCACACCACAAGGGTCCAGCTGCAGGCCGGACCCTTGTGTGAGAAATCAAACACTAAACCAAAAGAACACACAGGAGCCCGAGTGAACACAAGCAGCTCGTCACAGCACAGAGCGTGAGTCAGCGCTCAGACCACAGATGGAGAAACAGTTGGCAGATTGGCCAGATTAAGGCACGCAGACTCTCACTTCGACAGACTTTAAGTGCCCGAAATATGTTAGACCAAAAGTGTTCCTCCTCTGACCATCTGACCCTCTGCTCTGACTCTCTCTGACCATCTCCTCAGCATCCCTGACCCTCTCCTCTGACCCCTGACCCTCTGCTCTGCTCCTCTGACCCTCTGGCCCTCACTTCTGCTCCTCTAACACTCTCCTCTGCATCCTCTGACCCTCTGACCTCTCCTCTGCATCCTCTGACCTCTCCTCTGCATCCTCTGGCCCTCTAACCTCTCCTTTGCATCCTCTGACCCTCTCCTCTGACCCTCCGACCTCTCCTCTGCATCCTCTGACCTCTCCTCTGCATCCTCTGACCCTCTGACCTCTCCTCTGACCCTCTGACCTCTCCTCTGCATCCTCTGACCTCTCCTCTGCATCCTCTGACCTCTCCTCTGCATCCTCTGGGCCTCTGACCTCTCCTTTGCATCCTCTGACCCTCTCCTCTGACCTCTCCTCTGCATCCTCTGACCTCTCCTCTGGACCTCTGACCTCTCCTCTGCATCCTCTGACCTCTCCTCTGGACCTCTGACCTCTCCTCTGCATCCTCTGACCTCTCCTTCGCATCCTCTGACCTCTCCTCTGCATCCTCTGGCCCTCTGACCTCTCCTTTGCATCCTCTGACCCTCTATTCTGACCCTCTGACCTCTCCTCTGCATCCTCTGACCTCTCCTCTGGACCTCTGACCTCTCCTCTGCATCCTCTGGCCCTCTGACCTCTCCTTTGCATCCTCTGACCCTCTCCTCTGACCCTCTGACCTCTCCTCTGCATCCTCGGGCCCTCTGACCTCTCCTTTGCATCCTCTGACCCTCTCCTCTGACCCTCTGACCTCTCCTCTGCATCCTTGGGCCCTCTGACCTCTCCTTTGCATCCTCTGACCCTCTCCTCTGACCCTCTGACCTCTCCTCTGCCTCCTCTGACCTCTCCTCTGGACCTCTGACCTCTCCTCTGCATCCTCTGACCTCTCCTCTGCATCCTCTGACCTCTCCTCTGCATCCTCTGGCCCTCTGACCTCTCCTCTGCATCCTCTGACCTCTCCTCTGACCATTTTCCCTACATCTTCTGCTCCATCTTACCCTTCGAGTTGTCACATAAATTGAAAAGTGTAGTCTGTATTTAATGGTATGAAATCCTTGTAGGAATCTTCCTCCCAAACCACAGTGCGCCACACAGAATGAAGCAGTACAGAGAGCAGACCGTGATGAAGAGAGTGTTCACAGGCAACACCTGTTAAAACGTCTAATGAGCAGCCAGGGGACAGGACACGGGAAAGAGACAGGGAGAGAGAGGGAGAGAGACAGGGGACTTCAGAGAGGCCTGTGCCCAGAGGAGCAGAAACACTGACAGTTTTAAAGACAGTGCCAAAGCCTGGATGCAGAATCACAACTCTGTCTCTCTACGGACAGCAGCAGGTCTGGACTGGCTTGTTCTTGATAAACAGTTTCCTCTATTGTCATGTTTAAAGATGCACTGAAGAACTTTTCTAGTGGATGGTCTGTCACCTGCTCGTCTCCATGTAATTGCTTTTCAAAATGTTCCACAGAACATTAAACCTTGAACAACATGGTTTCTTGTTGTGTGGAAGATTCCAGATGATGCGAGGTAAGGTACGCTATGGAGAGAAGAAGGTGGTTGGCTCTAGGGCTGTAGTCGGTTATAGACATGTCCTGGGTGATAATCATGTACAAGTTATCATTGAGTGCAGACATATGTTTGGTTTCTAATGTGCTTTTGTCAGTGTGATGGTATGTCACGCCACCTGTACGGGTCAATAAAAGAGTTGAGGAGGGGCCCTGGGGATCAGGCATTGGCACGGTGCTGACACGCTGCGCTGTTTCCCCTTGCAAGTAAATCTTAATCTTGTGTCCAGCTTGTCTTGTGTTTTGGTGTATTCAGGTTACAGCACTGAGTGGGATTTTTCCACTGACAGGGTATCTCCATGTATATGACATAATCTGCACTCAAAAGACTAGAACTGCACAAGAATTCATGTAAACATTAACTGTTTATATAGAACTAGTATCTTTTTTTTGCCTCAAAAAAGCCAATCAGACCAAAGTCATATTTTGTACGGTGAAGACGTACCGATTACAAAAACATCCCATGTTATTCCTATGGGAAAATCGTAAAATGTCTAAAATGTGCAAATTTCTTTACTACGTACTTTTACGAACTCCTCCTCGGGCATAAGCCCGACCAAGGTGAAATTTGGTGAAAATCAAAAATTAATCAAATTTATAAGTATATAAGTATAAATATTATGGTCTCCTTGTGGCAAAGCCGCAAAGTTGCCCATAATTTTACAAATAACAGAAACATCCCATGTTATTCCAATGGGAAATTGGATAAAGCTCTCAAATTTACATTATGCACTTTTATGAACTCCTCCTTGGGCATAAGCCCGACCATCCTGAAATTTGGTGAAAATGATCTTGAGGAGTGGAACATCAAAAGTTATCCAAGATTTTAGCACAAGTATTATGGTGTTTGTGTGGCGCAGCTGCAAGCTTTGACCAAATTTGAGACATTTTCAATGAAATATGAGAAGTAGGAGTCGCGGTAGCACCACGGGTTCTGCAGTAGGTATTTTATGAGGAGGGAAATCCTCTTGCATTGTGGGGCGGTGGCGGCGTGATGAGGGCCAATTATTGCCGCTTGTTATCCCTTCATTCTTTTGTAACCGTCCCATTTTTGATTGGAACACTTGTATAATCATGACACAACCAAACTGTTTTTATCTTCACTGACAATTTCAATAAAGCTTTTCCTGATTTTATCACGATTAATCAGATGTCATGTATTCACAGTAACTATCAAAGGAAATTCCTACTTCAGTGATATAACAATCCTCCTGAGATGCCTCCATCACACAGTCCTTTTCCATTGCTCTTTCTGAATGACTCTATAGTCACTGCAGAGGTTATGCATGTCCATGTGACCCTGCTGACCTGCTGCCGTCACGCTATCCCCGCCCCCATACACGCACACTCGCCCACACACTGACACACACACATACTCGGAGCTAAGGCATGATACGTTCTGCTAACGGGTTTTAGACCGGAGATGGAGTGAGGTCATACTTCTGCCCTTTACAGAGGGCAAAGGCTAAGAGCTTAATCTACCAGATTATATGATATGGAGAGCGCTAGCTATAGCATTTAACATGTGCTCTGGGATAGCTGAGAAAAGAGCCAAAGACTTGCAAAAAGTTCCACTGATACTTGGTTTATTAAACATTTAGAAACCATACAATGCCAGGTCTCCACGGCGCTAAGTCTGAATCATACATGAATGAATATTAGTCCGTTATACCTATACCGCAGAGCACAGAGGTGTGTGTGTGCAGGATACGCATGGTGAGCGAGAGAAAGAAAAAACAGAGTGACCTCTAACCTTATAGTACAACAGTAAACGAATGAGACGTTAAGTAATACAATTATAATACAGACTGTTACAACAGGCACATACTGCCATCCATTCACACGACATACAAGGACTACTGTACAAACAAATAAACTTCAATACAGTAAGAAGCATGTAAAACACTAAATCTAAATAAGTTAAACCTACAAAGGTAATATAATTAAGAATTCAAGTATTTTAAACACATGTACTGTAGATATTCTTCTTTGTGGTGTAAAGTGCACACCAAACACTATATTCCTGGTGGCTCATTCACACCTCCGTCCTCTCATCTGTCTCTCATTCACAAAACCGTCCTCTTCTCTGTCTCTCATTCACACCTCTGTCCTCTTCTCTGTCTCTCATTCACACCTCTGTCCTCTCATCTGTCTCTCATTCACACCTCTGTCCTCTCATCTGTCTCTCATTCACACCTCCGTCCTCTCATCTGTCTCTCATTCACACCTCCGTCCTCTCATCTGTCTCTCATTCACACCTCCGTCCTCTCATCTGTCTCTCATTCACACCTCTGACCTCTCATCTGTCTCTCATTCACACCTCCGTCCTCTCATCTGTCTCTCATTCACACCTCCGTCCTCTCATCTGTCTCTCATTCACACCTCTGTCCTCTCATCTGATCAGTCTGTCTCTCATTCCCTCCAAGTCCTCTCATCTGTCTCTCATTCACACCTCCGTCCTCTCATCTGTCTCTCATTCACACCTCTGTCCTCTCATCTGTCTCTCATTCACACCTCTGTCCTCTCATCTGTCTCTCATTCACACCTCTGTCCTCTCATCTGTCTCTCATTCACACCTCTGTCCTCTCATCTGTCTCTCATTCACACCTCTGTCCTCTCATCTGTCTCTCATTCACACCTCTGTCCTCTCATCTGTCTCTCATTCACACCTCTGTCCTCTCATCTGTCTCTCATTCACACCTCTGTCCTCTCATCTGTCTCTCATTCACACCTCTGTCCTCTCATCTGTCTCTCATTCACACCTCCATCCTCTCATCTGTGTCTCATTCAAACCTCCATCTTGTCATTGGCCTTTTTTTTTTAAATTAACAAACACATATGATTATAACCAACCCATCTATACAAACTTAAACACAAGTGGAGATCATTATATCCCAGGGTGAGAATTATGACAAAACCGCCCTTTTCTTCATAATAATCTATGGAAGGAATCTAGTTCAGTGAAATTATTGAAAGTCTTGAGATATGGATTGGATAGTCTTTATTTCCAGGAGAAAACTAACTGCAAATTGAAAAAAGAGAGCTTTTTCCTGCATTGTCTATTCCACACCTGCCTCTCTGTCTCCTCCAGCACAAGCATGAATAACAGACATAAAGCAGACAGCAGTGAATGGGCCTGTCTGGGCGATTCGGAGCAGGACCAGGAGACACACTGAGCTATGTGACGGGGCTAAATGTCTTTGGCTCCAAGTGTGTGCTCTGAATGGAGAGATAGATTTGAGGAGTGAAGGAAGGGATACGGGACAGGAGGTGTCAGGAGGAGAAGGAGAATGAGGGACCAGTGCAAAGAAGTAAAGAGGAGTGAGAGAGAGGGATGCCAGAAGGAGGAGAGAAGAAGAGGGGAAGTGGAGCGTGGTGAGAGAAGTCTAAACACACCAGTGGACAGGTCAGGCAGGAGGCAGGCAGCAGTGAACACAGAGGACTGGCAGTAGTTTGGGTTGTCATTCCTGATAAACTCAAATTCCAAAGCCAGCAAATAATGTATATAAGAAGGTCAAATAATAACCTGACTTTCTGTTTACAGAACATTTAACAGTAGAAGCGGGTCCTCTGACTTTGGGTGCAAATTATCAGAAAAGTCTCTCGCCTCCTAAACGACGTTGCCTTGAATATCATCATATCATCATAATCTGTCAGCACATTTAATGTTATTATTCTGATGGAAATATTAAAAAAACATTATGGCAGTTAGATGGTTTTGTACAAAACGTGAATGGACAAGAATTAAAGGTGCACTTTGTAGTTCACTGGTGGAGGATATGAAACATTCTACTCTCCTGGAGACAACCAGCAAACCAAGTACTGGGCATTAAAAACTCCTTTAACTGGATAAATGAATGAAAGATAGATGAGTTTATATCATACTATGGAACCTACACATACATTTTATATGTCTATATAAAAGTGGTACATCCTCTGTTTCCCCATTGCCTGAGACATTCACTGAGCACGTCATCATCTGGGGGCTTATCCTTGATGTACTTGTGGATCTTGGATGTTTCATCCTGGATAGTGGCTCTCACACTCACTAGTCCACGGCCTCCTTCCTTACGGCTAGTGTACAGTCTCAGGGGCTGGATTTGAATGGATGGAACCCTCCATGCATGGTCAGGAGCTTTCGTGTCTTAACGTCTGTGGTCTGTATCTCTCCCTTTGGCCATCTTATTATGCCCTGGGTCTGATCACTGGCAGGGCGTAGCTGTTTATAGCCGGGGACTTGTTCTTGCCATTGAGCTGTCTTCTTAGGACTTGCCTTACTCGCTGGAGGTTTTTGGCTGTTGCTGCTTTCCTTGTTGCCTCTTCGAGGTTGCCATTTGCCTGTGGTATTCCAAGGTATTTGTACCCATCCTCAATGTCTGCTATTGTTCCTTCTGGGAGTGAGACCCCTTCTGTGTGGACTACCTTCCCTCTCTTTGTTACCATCCGACTGCACTTTTCCAGCCCGAATGACATCCCGATATCAGTGCTGTAGATCCTGGTCGTGTGGATCAGTGAGTCGATGTCTCGCTCACTCTTAGCGTACAGCTTGATGTCATCCATGTAGAGGAGGTGACTGACGGTGGCCCCATTCCTGAGTCGGTATCCATAGCCAGTCTTGTCGATTATCTGGCTGAGGGTGTTCAGACCTATGCATCTCCTTGGTATATGCCACATCTGATGGGCACTTGTGCAAGTGGCTTACCATTGGACCTGAAGGTGGTCATCCACTGCCTCATTGAGCTTGCTATGAAGGCCCTTAGTGTCCTATTGATGTTGTACATCTCCAAGCACTCAGTGATCCATGTGTGTAGCATTGAGTCGTAGGCTTTCTTGTAATCAATCCCGGCGGTGCACAGGTTGGTGTCGGGCTCTGCAGTCTTGGGCGACTGTTCTGTCAACCAGGAGTTGGTGTTTGGCTCCTCTGGTGTCTTTTCCTATGCCCTTCTGTGCTTTGCTCATGTATTGATCCATGTGCCCACTTATCTTAGCCGCGAGGATGCCCCGAATGAGCAATTACTATCATCCAGTGTGAGTCCCTAGGCAAGACCCTTCACGCTGCCATGATGAGTGACAATGAAACACACGAGATGCCGGCTCAGATGTATATATATATACACATATATATACATATATATGTATATAAATTCCCTGCTCACCCTCCGCGGGTGGTCTCTCTCATCCATCTCTGAGCTCGGGTCCTCTGGCCCAGAGGTCAGGGAGGTTGAGGGTTCGGCGCAGTACCTTAGCTGCTCCTGGACTGCATTCTTCTGGACTGAGATGTCTGATGTTTCTCCAGGGATCTGCTGTAGCCACTCCTCCAGTTTGGGGGTCACTGCCCCAAGTGCTCTGATCACCACGGGCACCACTTTGGCCTTCACCTTCCAGGCCTTCTCCAGCTCTTCTCTGAGCCCTTGGTATTTCTCTAGTTTCTCATGTTCCTTTCTCCTGATGTTGCCATCACTTGGTATCGCCATGTCAACCATAACTCTTTATCCACCACCATATCCATTTCTCTAAATATCACCCATCCCTACTACACTCAGCAATGTGTGTGGCAGCCCTTGGGTGCTCTGTCAAAGTCTTCCCCCCCACATCAGCCCCACACAAGTACAAGTACAAGTGCACAGGATGGGAGCGTGGTAGATGTCTCCGCCACACTTCAGTCTAAAGCCACAAACACACAAAACTTGCTTAATAATGTACATCACTCACAGTATGAGAAATACAAGGTTACACTTCTAGGTTCCACTCATGTGATCACAACATTGTAGAATGTCTAATTCTAACAGATCAAATCCTCAGGTAGATCCTCATTGTAGATCTGTTGACCTGGTTAGGCCATTAATAGCTCCGTAATTCCTGGGTCTATCCATATGAAACAAAAACTCGCAAAATATCAATGTTTTCTCTGTAAGTACAAATAAACCAAAGACACAATATCTACAGAAATGATCCCATTATTCAACCTAAAAGACATAACACATACTAATTTGTTACATAATGTCATCCACATTAGCTAGGGGTGAAATAACTGGAGGCACTGCGCTGTCTGAAGCTCTGTTACGCAAATGATCACAGGCTGTTACTTGTATTAATCACAGGCTCCTTAAAGTATACTGGTTAAATTGCCCAAGACAAATTTACCTTCGGGGACAATACAGTTTAACCTAAATCCATTTTGTATTTATTCTACAATCTGTCAATGTCCATGGCTGCAATTGACTTAATATTGATTATCATGTTTTTACGGATTGCTACGGCTTTGTTCGGTGTGTTCAAGAAGACAAAAAAATTAATAATCTGCTCTGCTATATGGACACAGCAAGTAAATGTAATATTTGTCCAAACTCTCCAGTTCACACGGTGATGGCTGGCTGGGCCCGGGAAGCACAGAGGAAGCAGCATCACTCCCAGCCACTTTACACACTGGTCGATTTAACAGCGCTAACATCAAATCAAATCAAATCAAATCAAATCAATTTATTTTTATAATGCCCAAAATCACAACAACAGTTGCCTCGATGGGCCACAGGTAAAAGCAGTTCAGATAACTGTCCCAGAATGCCCCTGTCCTTTGACCCTCCTTCGCGGCGAGGAAAAACTACAAAAAACCCCACAGGAAAAAGTAGAAACCTCGGGGAGAACCACAGTGAAGGAGAGATCCTACTCCCACGGACGGACAGGCTGCAGATGAACTAGGACTGACGCATCCACTTGGACTGAACCAGAACCACTCAAGAGGAGGTGGCTTTAAAGAGTTCCTCCAGGCGGACGAGCAGTCCACCAGTGTAGAGATCCTCCAGCAGGAGATGAGGAACAGTTAATCTAAGCAGATGGAGTTTGTCCAAGCAGGCCCAGGTGTGGCTAATCCAGGGTTGAGGGAGTTCCTCCAGGCGGGTGGCGATAGATCGTCCAGTGTAGAGATCGATCCTCCAGACAGATGGGGGTGGGGGGTCGTCACTGGAGCAGCCGCAGTGCCTGAAACAGTCTCCACTCCCCGGGGGAAGTGGAGAGAAAGAGAAACATGTGAACAGCAATGAACAGACTACAGTTGAAGTAATATTAAATATTGTTGATAGGTAAAGTAGAAGAACCAGAGGATAGTGTTCAAGCTGCCATACTTCCAGCAGAATTGCTTCAAGGGCAGCGTAGCTAAAACTGTAGGTTTTTATTTCTGTTCCTAACTGGCCTGACCATAAGCTATTTCAAGAGGAACGTTTTGAGCCTGGTCTTAAATGTAGAGACTGTGTCGGCCTCTTTTACATGAACAGGAGCTGGTTCCATAACATAGGAGCTGGTAGCTAAATGCTCGACCTCCTACTGTGCTTTTAGAGACTCTGAGGACTAACAATAGTCCAGCATTTTGAGAACGAAGAGCTCTGTTTGGATGGTACGCTACTATTGCATCTTTGAGGTAGGATGGGGCCATATTGTTTAAAGCTTTATAAGTCAGGAGGAGGATTTTAAATGTGATTCTAAAGTGAACAGGAAGCCAGTGAAGAGACTCTAACACTGGTGAAATATGATCTCTTTTTCTAGTACCTGTTAATAATCTTGCTGCTGCATTTTTTAACCAGTTGAAAGCTTCTTATAGAGCTTTTAGGACACGCTGTAAGCAGGGCGTTACAATAGTCTAATCTGGATGTGACAAATGCATGGATGAGTTTTTCGGCATCATCTCTGGGCAGGAATATTCTAATTATGGTTATGAAACGCAAATGAAAGTAGGCTGTTTTACAGGCTTGATTTATATGTGCTTTGAGCAGAGATCTTGGTCAAATAGGACCCCAAGGTTTCTTACAGTAGAGCTGGGGGCTACAGTGATATTGTCCAGAGAAACTATCTGGTCAGATAAAAGAGTCTCGCAGGTGCTTAGGGCCCAGCAGAATGACCTCGGTTTTTCAGGGTTAAGGAGCAGATAATTAAGAGTCATCAAGTTTTATGTCTTTCACTTGAGGCACTAAGTCTGTCTACTTGATGGGTCTGATCAGGTTTCATTGATAAATAAAGCTGAGTGTCATCTGCATAGCAGTGGAAGTTAATGCCATGCTTTCTGATGATCATACCTAAGGGCAGCATATAAAGTGTGAACAGAACTGGACCGAGTACTGAACCCTCACGGCACAATCGTAGGTTACTTTAGAACATGAGGGAAGATCTCTGGTTTACATTAACAAACTGGTACCTATCAGATAGATAGGATTTAAACCAGCTAAGGGCGGTTCCACTGACACCTATATCACATTCTAACCTCTGCAGTAGAATGTTGTGGTCGATGGTATCAAGCGCTGCGCTGAGGTCCAACAGAACCAGGATTGAGACCTGTCCATCATCAGCAGCTAATAACAGATCATTTGTGACTTTAACTAGTGCAGTTTCAGTGCTGTGGTACGCACGGAACCCTGACTGAAAAACTTCAAATAAATTATTGTCCTGCAGGTGGCGACAAAGCTATTTAATCACAATTCTTTCAAAGGATTTTAGAGACAAAGGGCAGATTAGAAATAGGTCTATAGTTTGCCAGTATGTCGGGGGTCTAGATTAGGCTTTTTCAAAAGTGGTTTAATCACTGCATATTTGAAGGACTGAGGGACATAACCGCTTTCTAGTGAAGTATTTATTATATTAAGAATGGGATTTATAATTAGGGGGGAGAATTTCTTTGAGGGAGTCTACTTGGGATTGGGTCTAAATACAAGTTGATGTTTTGGAGGACATAATGACTGAAGTTATCTCTGCCTGATCAACAGCAGTGAACCTATCTAGTATTACTGAAGGATTTGTATGGGACACTAGCTTTGCAGTCTGGGCTTGCTCGGTACTAATAGTGGGAGTCATTGTATTTAGTTTATCTCTAATAGTTGTGATTTTTGCTGCTAAAGAATAGAAGAAAGTCATTGCAGCTTAGAGTAACTGGTATTGAGGTTCTACTGCGCTGTGACAGTTTGTCAGCCTGGCTACAGTGCTGAAGAAAATCTAGAGTTATTTTTATTTACTTCTATTAAATTTGAATAATATCTGGTTTGAGCCTTACGCAGAGCCTGCTTATAAGACAGAAGGCAAGTTTTCCATTCTTTTAGGGATTCTTCTGTGTGGGAGCGTGAAGGATCTCTAGTTTTCTTACCCTTTGTTTGTGAGCGTAGTTCTTCATTGTACCAGGGAGGCTCGTTTTGGCCTGATTACTTTCTGTTTAAGTGGAGCTGCAACATCAAGAGCAGCTTTTAGAGGGAGTTGACCATTGAGTCAACAGAGTTATCAATAGCACTGGGACTGGCGCTGTGCGACAGGATCACATGGCGTAATATTAAATATTGGTTCTATTATTTCTCTGAACTTTAAAATAGATTTTTCAGATATTGTCCTTTTCATTATAGTTTTAGTCTGAGGAGCTGGATAGTCCTTAAGAATAAACTGAAAGGTAATTAGGAAGTGATCTGACATTATTGGGTTTTGGGGGAAGACATTTAGTCACTAATCTCTATTCCATAAGTTAGAACCAGGTCCAGAGTGTGCTGGTGACTGTGGGTTGGTTTATTTACATTTTGAGTGAAACCAATGCTATCTAATAAAGCGCTAAAGGCATTACTGAGGCAATTATTTTCATTCACATGAATGTTGAAATCCCCAACCACCACAATATTTTCCCAGTCTAATACTAAATTTGATAGGAAGTCAAAGAATTCTGTTAAGAACAGCGCAGTAAGGACCGGGAGGTCGATAGATTATTACTGAGCAAAACAGCTTTTGGTTTTTTCCAGTTTGAGCAGGTGATTGATAGGATAAGGCTTTCAAATGAGCAAGACTCATTATTAATTTTATTAATTTTAGGACTCAGGAGTAAACTAGAATGTGAGATTACTGCCACCCCACCTCCCGGCCTGAGCTCCTGGCAGCTTGAAAGTTAACATGACTCTGTGGGGTGGCCTCATTTAATCTGACATAATCATCTTGTTGAAGCCAAGTTTCAGTTAAAGCTAAAAGATCAATATTATAATCGTTAATTAATTCATTAACTAAAAGTGATTTGGAGGAAATTGACCTAATGTTTAGCAATCCACATTTTACATGCTTATTTATTAGTTTATTTGTATCATGTGTAGGGATTATTTGTATTAAGTTATTTGGTCTGACACCTAAATTATCTGTATTTGGATCTGACTTATTGGCGTTATTTACACGAGGGACGCACAGTCTCTATTTGCTTTGACTCTGAACACTTGATCTGTGACAGCGAGGCGAGCTTAGCGACAGAGAAAGACTCACCCAGGGACTCATATTTAGGCGTCACTTTGGCGACTAAGGCTATCGGCCAAATTCGAACTAAAAGTGATGTACCCTCCAAGTCGGATGGATGCCATCCCTGCGTATGAGCCGGGCTTTCCCAGAACGCACTCAATTGTCAACAAAGACTACGTTGTTTTGGGGGCACCAGCTAGACAACCAGCAGTTGAATGCTGAAAAGCGGCTGTACATTTCAGCATTGACCCGATTGGGGAGGGACCAGAAAATATTACGGTATCTGACATCGCCGACTTCGCCAATTCACACACCGCTCCAACCTGCAATTTGAGCACTTCTGATTGTCTCCGCCGGGTGTCATTACCACCTCCGTGAATCACGTGACGGAACCTCTGACTACTCTGTTTTAAAAGCCTAAGGTTTCCTTGATGTCACCCATTCTGGCCCCGGATAACACCTAACTGAGGCTGCTGGCAGCTTCCGTCTCTGACTATGGAACTTCCAATCACCAGAGTGTCACGCTCGGCGGGCGTGTGATGGCGATGGGGCAAACCTATTGCAGGCACGGAAGCTTATGGTGCACCAAGGCTGGCGTTTAGCGCGCCGATCCCTCCGAACTGTCACAAATCTATCCCTGTCTTGTTCCTGGTCTGGTCGGCTGCGGGAGGCGCTGGGGGCTGGTCTTATCCTGAGGCTTAGCCTTGCTACCGTAACACTGCTAACTATGCTAACACTGCTACCTGCGGCGCGGTCCGGAAAACCTGATGCTACGACCTGGCTATAGCTAGACTTTAGCTCCTCCACAATGCGGATCCGCGCTTCTAACTCTGTAACCCTGGCTTCCAAAGCTACCACTACGCTACACTTCACGCAACTCTCCCTGTCGGGTGTCCAGTGAAAGAAGCAGGGTTCTGACTCAACATATGACACTTGAACAGGTAAGGCGAAAAGAGGCGGAGGATGGGCCAGCCATGGCGCTAGTCGGCCTAGGCTAGCTCCGGTTGATGCTAGCGGGCAGGGGGATTTAATCCCACGAAATACTGAACAAAGTGAGCTAAATGAGGCTCCGTTGTTTAGGAGCAATTAAACTTTCAATTATGTAGGAGGGTAAGATAGTTTTTATATAATTCGTGGATTAACAATAAAGTGTGGAGAACGATCACTCGCAAACGCAGAATAGACTCACCGGATGTGACGTCAGCTTCCGTTTCAGCATATTAAAAATGTATGCCCCAGAGGACAGTGTGTGTGTGTGTGTGTGTGTCTGTCCAGAGCGTCCTTATCAGAGTGCTAAGGCTTTCACTGCACCCCATCCTCATCCAGCTCATGTTAAACCTTCACTTAAAGGTGGAATGGAGGATTTCGGGCAACAAATCAGAATCTCATTTCCTCGTGGGTAGCACAAATAACTGGTCCGCTCAGGTGTCAATCATTCTGTGCGTGCTAGTGCACGCCCGCAGGCTCGTCCAGGGGAAACGCCCTCTCCCCTGGCCGCGCATGTGTGGTTGATATGCTAGTGTGTTTATGTAGCAGGAGGTTAGCGGCGATCGTTCCGTCATTGTAGGTCTAAACTTTCATCTGCGAACTACCGAAATGGCTGAGGGACGAAAGAGAAAGACTGTTTACGAGCTTTCACAGAAGAGATGAAAGTCTGCAGAGGAAAGAAACAAAACGCGTGTTATTCTGGGGGAATCGTTTACGCGCTGGCGAGCATTGAAAGCGCAAAACAGGCTGATGCCTCCGCTGCAAACTTTCTGCTGGACAGGTAACTGTTTATCTGACTCTTTTTTTAGCTTATTGTATGTGGAGTGTATTATTAAATCTTCTTCGCGGAGGTTGTCGTGAGAAAGCGACACCAATCGTCTTGTAAACAAATGCGCATGGGCAGTGCTGCTGGGCGTGCTCGTTCACGAGGTTTGGGAGGCGTTCACTCAGGAGAAACGGGGAGGGAGGGAGGGGGAACCTGCGCATGCGCTTTTTCAAAAAAAGGACTAACAGTCGCAGATTTTCAAATCGGCGAGAAATCCTCCATTCAACCTTTAACCTCAGCCAGTGCGTCGTCAAAGACTCAATCCAATCCCAGAGACACTGGCACAGCAAACACTTCACAAGAGCTGGATATACAGGGCGGTCGATTGTGTACTCAATAATGAGGACTGTTAACACTTGCCTACACCGCACAGACATCGTAATCTTTCATTCATTCATTCTCTACAGCCTGCTACCGTTAGGGGTCGCGGGTGACTGGAGCCTATCCCAGTGACTTTGGGCCTTAGGTGGGGTACACCCTGGACAGTGGCCAACTCATCACAGGGCTAACACAGAGACATAGACAGGACATTGACAGACAACCATTCACTCTCACATTCATTCACTAGGGACAATTTAGAGTTATCAATTAACCTGAACACAGTCATGTGTTTGGACGGTGGGAGGAGCCGGAGAACCCGGAGAGAACCCACGGTAACACGGGGAGGACATGCAGACTCCACCCAGAGAGAGCGTGTGATGTTGGTCTGGTCCAGAATTCGAACCCACGATCTCCTTATTGCGAGAAAAATATTTAACTCGGACTGAACAAGGTTTTCTTTTTGCTTTTTGCATTTGCTCTTTAGCCAGGTCCCACAATTCAACACACATGAAATCAAATCTGTACTTCTTACTTTCACTTTAAAACGCAGGGATACAAACAATAGCAAAAGAACTATCATTTGCACCATCACTGGTTTAATGAAGTTAGGCACTTCATCTTCACACACGTCCAATTTAAATACTTTTGTCAACAAATTAAAAGTGAAGTTGACCCATGTCATTGCTCCTGGTGCAGCGGGTTCTGCTGGTGATCAGGTTGAGGAGTCTACTCACATGGTCTCATCATTCTGGAACTCCAACTTCCCCGCAGCCAGCTCATAGTCTTCTCCTCCTTTGGCAGTACCATCCAGCGTCCTGTAGGGGACCGCCACCAGACCCCGAGCCCCTGAAGTCCGCAGCACCTTGACCTCCATGACCCCCACGCTCTCGCTGACCCGCTGACTGGCCCCCTCGAAGGTGAAGATGCCTGGAGCCGACACAAACGTTATAGATCAGTAATTATGGTATACTGAAAATTGGCAATTTTTCTTTCTTTACTCAGTGATAAATAAATGCACACAAACATAACGTTTTTTTTGTTTTTTTTTATCTGATCGCATTTCTACACTAATATATAATGCAACTCAACATGAAAGTATTTAAGTATTCAGAATACAATACTCTGATTGGACCATGTTACAAAATGTGAATGCAGGTATTCAATATTCTGTAACTAACTACATTTTCATGTTGTTTCTTCTTCTACAATCATGATCTGAAGATCAGTTCAGATTTCACTTTGTGAAATGTTAATGCTCCTCCTTGTGTTAAAATGTGCACTGTGAACACAATCTTTTTGAAAGATCTAATTACAGAACCTCAACTCTTGTCGTGCTACTTAACTTTGAACTCATGACTGAACTAAAATAAGAAAATTTCAACAATAACCTTTTCAACATTGTTATTGCACTGATTACAATCACACACCAGCAGAGCGTTAAAGGTCCTATCTTATGCATTATTCAGGCTTATTCAGCTCAGACTTGGTACTTCCAGAATAACTTAAAATAATGTATGAGTCTGGAAAATACCTTCAGACCAGAGTAGCCATGAATTTGTTAATATTCAATAATAAACAGAGGGCATAAGGTCTGCACCTGTGAGGAGTGAAGCAGTTTGTGTCCAGATAATATCCGCAAGCGTGGGAGTTAGGCAGCTGTTTGAGCAGGAGTATATTCATGAGGGAGCTGGAGAAGATGTGTGGCTCAACAGAAGTTACATAAAACCCACAACTACAGCAGACATGACAGGCTTCTCCCCACAATGGTCAGGTCATTCCCCATTTCCCCTCCTCTGCAACCCAACAACAATAAACTCACACAGAACAAACACCATGTTCATCAACATGATCCCTATCTGATGCCCAACTTTATTTTTTTATTTTTTCAGTCAATGTCTAATTTCTTAAAAGTCACATCTCACTTGTCATTTTTATTTATTGTAAGCTCCACAAAAATAAATACAAATAAATAAACTAAAACAGAGAGGAGCTTTGTGGACTTCAGAGCAGGATTACTGCGCTGATGCAAATGAAACACAAATCACACCAGTAAAACATCAGCTATTTACAGAGACACTGCAGGTGAAAAGGAAAAAATATAAATTTAGATTTTCTTCTATAGTTTATTTACATAAATGTAAGAAAGTTTGTAATCATGTGATGTAAATATGGTATTTTAGGTTTAAGAAATGCTCAAAATAAAATAAAAAGTAAAAACACATTGAAATTTCTTCGCCTCAGCTGGTAAAAAAAACAAGCTAAGAATAAGATAACAAATTCTTCAGTAAGAGCCATCAGAATCTTGCTGAGGCCAAGATTGTTAAGTGTAGTTTGTGTAGGAGCTACTTTAAGGATGAGGATAGGAAACCCCACAAAATAACATCTTAAATGTGGGTTTTTGCAACACACATTTTGAATTAATCTGACCTCTGTGCGCTGTCCAAGTGTTTTATCTACGGCCAACCAGGAAGAAAGAGCTGTAAAATGTTGCTAGGATTGACTGAGCGTGTATCTTCATTGTTTTAAAGACCTAATTCCTTCAGTCACGTTTTGTAAAGCTTTTCGTACCTGCGTGGTCGTCATCATAGATGGTTACTGTGGCCGTGGGGTTTTTGCCCAGGATGGCTTTGGGCGTGGCACCGGGGTCCAGGGGGGCGGAGCCTATCTCAGGGTATCCAACCACGCGTGGGTTACTGAGGTGGACGTAGAAGTACTCGTCCTCTTCAAAGATGTCGTCGTCAATCACTCCCACAGTGATCTCTGTGCGGACACACACACAACGAACAAGCACCACAGTGTTCAGCAATTAAATCATTTAGCTGTTAACTACTAAATAAATGCAAATAAAAAGAAGGGAAGTTTAGAGACTAGATACAAGTCACAAATTATTCCATTTCTATCACAAACAAGACCAAATACAGACTTAACGTCCAAGACACAATTCTGTGCAAAAAAAAAGTAAATCTGAATTGCAAATATATATGTATATATATACATATATACATATGTATACACACACACACACACACACACATATATTATATATATATGTACGACCGGAGCAGGAGCGGTCTTTGCATTGCCGGCAGTAAGTCAGACCTGTTCCCAATGCATGTTGGACTGGTTCTGTTCATAATTTTTATGAACAGAATTTCTAGGTGCCATCAGGGTGTGGAGGGTGTCCGGTTTGGGAACCACAGGATCTCATCTCTGTTGTTTGCAGATGATGTCGTCCTGGTGGCTTCTTCAAACCAGGACCTGCAGCACTGGGACGGTTTGCAGCCGAGTGTGAAGCGGCTGGGATGAGAATCAGCTCCTCCAAATCCCAGTCCATGGTTCTCGACCAGAAAAGGGTGTCTTACCCTCTCCGGGTGGAGAGTCCTTGCCTCAAGGGTAGGAGTTCTGGTATCTCTGGGTCTTCTTCACGAGTGAGGGAAGGATGGAGCGTGACAGGCAGCGTCTGCAGTGATGCGGGTGCTGTATCGGACCGTTGTGGTAAAGAAGAGCTGAGTCGAAAGACAAAGCTCTCGATTTACCGGTCAATCTACCTTCCTACCCTCACCTGTTCAGGAGCACTGGGTAATGACCGAAAGGACAAGGAGGAGCTCGGAGTAGAGCCGCTGCTCCTCCACGACGAGAGGAGCCAGCTGAGGTGGCTCGGGCAACTGTTCAAGAGCCTCCTGGACGCCTCTCTCAGGAGGTGTTCTGGGCATGTCCCACCGGAAGGAGGCCCCGGGGAGAACCCAGGACATGCCGGAGAGACTACATTTCATGGCTGGCCTGGGAACGCCTCAGCATCCCCCCGGAGGAGCTGGAGGAAGTGACTGGAGTAAAGGAAGTCTGGGAGTCCCTGCTTAGACTGCTGCCCCGGTGCCGGATGAGCGGAAGAAGATGGATGGATTTCATTTTCAGAATAAAATGCACAAAAATACTATATATATATATATATATCGGAGCACTTGGGGCAGTGACCCCCAAACTGGAGGAGTGGTTACAACAGATCCCTGGAGGAACATCAGACATCTCAGTCCAGAAGAGTGCAGTGCTAGGAACAGCTAAGATACTGCGCCGAACCCTCAAGCTCCCTGGCCTCTGGTAGAGGACCCGAGCTCAGAGATGGATGTGACCACCCGCGGAGGGTGAGAAGGGGATTTTTATATATATATATATATATATATATATATATATATATATATATATATATATATATATATATATATATATATATATATATATATATATATATATATATATATATATATATATATTTAAACTATTAATGTCTTTTGACAATAGATTTAACTACATTCAAAATGGTGGTCAGAATGAACACTGACAGCAAACAAACAACAGCTGCTTTTGCGGTCAGGGCACAACAACAAACTTCCCTGTGCAGCGTGAGAGTTTGAGTTCCAGTGACATGTTTTTGGTAAATATGTCAGGAGATGTTTCCATGAAAGCCCCTTACCTTTAAGGGTCTCCCCGGGCTTGAACAGCAGCGTGCCCTCTGCAAACTCATAGTCCGAGCCAGCGTTAGCCGTGCCATCCTCAGTGCGGTAGTCCACCTGGAGCAGAGGAGCACAGGGAGATGAGAGGGGCAGAGGAAGAGGAGGAAGAGAGGGAAGAGGAGGAGGAGGCCACGAGGAAGAGGAAGAACAGGAGAGGAGGAAGAGGGGAAGAGGAGAAGAGGGGGAAGAGACGAAGGAAGATAGGAGGAAGAGGAGGAGGAAGAGAGGAGGAAGAGGAGGAAAATAAGAAAGAAGAGGAAGTACAGGAGAGGAGGAAGAGGGGAAGAGGGGGAAGAGGAGAAGGGAGATAGGGGGAAAAGGAGGAGGTAGAGAGGAGAAAGAGGAGGAAAAGAAGAAAGAAGAGGAAGAGGAGAAAAGAGCAGGGAGAAATATCCCAAACAGAAATTCACGACAGATGAACCTTGTCATTATTTGTTTGGGATTGGCTCCTCAAACCTTCAAAATGACCCTGATAGCAAATACATTCATGTGTCACCTTTGGTTCAGCTGAGGCCTGGAAAACCAAAAGTGAGCCACACACGGCCCACATACAGCACACACACGGCCCACATGGCCCACACACGGCCCACACACAGCCTGCCAGAGCTTCAAAACTGGATGGACACTGTCTTCTGGTTCTCTTATGGAAATGCACCCTTTTTAGCCCAGGGAGCAGAAATGACAAATGGGCCAGATATGGCACAGACTTGGAAAACACAGGCAATACATGATGTGGCAGAACATCTGGGCCAGATCTTGTTTGCCAGATAGTACAAAATTTGAAGGAAATTATGTTTTGGAAAACCATAAGTCACCCAGATAATTTTCAAATTTGTTAAACTGAGCCAATGGGAGCGAAGGAAGAGTGAGCTCAGCTCTAACTGACATTTGAATTTCTCTTAAACCTCTCTGACTCCACATTTACCAGAGGTCACCCACACAGGCAGTCCACAGACAACCAGACCTGAGCCATGTCAGAATCTTATTTGGGAAAGTTCAAGTACAGCTTTGGGTGGGCTACAGCCCAGTTGTGACTTTTAGGCATTTGGGCCAGATCAGACCCATCATTCACCTTGGCATGTTATCCAGAGGAAAGCTGAAGATTTGAGCCAAATCTCAGCCAAAGGAACTTTGCTCCACTCCCTCAGGGAAAACCCAGGATGTATTAACCACGTGTCATTGCAGCCAGTGGACTCATTCAAAGTCGAGCTGTTGTCACACCCATCGTGCACAGCGAGTTCATAAAGTTACTTCACCTTCTCCAGTGTCACTTTGTTATACATGGTTCAAAACGTTAATAATACATCCACAGTACATCCATCTGAGGCTGGTCAGGGCTCTCGTCCTTCTCTTGTTTGTACCTACTGCACTTAAACGCACAGAACTTCTCAGAGCAGGGCAGGATGCATGGGCACAGACTCCTCGGACCGGGGCCGGGCGCATGGGCACAGACTTCTCAGGGCGGGGCCTGATGCGTGGGCACAGACTCCTTAGAGCAGGGCCAGATGCGTGGGCACAGACTCCTCAGGGCGGGGCCGGATGCGTGGGCACAGACTCCTTAGAGCAGGGCCAGATGTGGGGGCACAGACTCCTCAGGGCGGGGCCGGATGCGTGGGCACAGACTCCTTAGAGCAGGGCCAGATGTGGGGGCACAGACTCCTCAGGGCGGGGCCGGATGCGTGGGCACAGACTCCTCAGGGTGGGGCCGGATGCGTGGGCACAGACTCCTCAGGGTGGGGCCGGATGCGTGGGCACAGACTCCTCAGAGCAGGTCGATGTAATCCCTCATTCGTCCAGGTGGGGTTCATCGTAGAAAGGGTTTCAGGGGTTGTCATCCGGACGCTGTTTGAAGATCGAGACGTTTCGACTTTTATCCAAAAGTAATTGTCAAATCGATCCTCAGAGCAGGGCCGGACGCATGGGCACAGACGCGTGGGCACAGACGCGTGGGCACAGACGCGTGGGCACAGACGCGTGGGCACAGACTCCTCAGAACGGGGCTGGATGCGTGGGCACAGACTCCTCAGAACGGGGCTGGATGCGTGGGTGCACTTTTCAGAGGTTTAAAAATAGAGCAGAGGCAAAACTGGCTGACAGCGCCTCACTCTGAATGATGAGCTGTGCTTTGGGAGAACCACAGCCACACTTCAAATTCTCAAATATAAGAAATATGTGCTGTTTGTTTGTTTCTCAGACTGCTGGTCAAGAAGCCTCCATGGAACAGACAGGACAGAGGCTGCATGTCACAGCAACAGCAAAGTTAATAGATTTTACAACTAAGTTATTTAATTTACAAATAAACGTGAAAATCCCCTTATTTTCAAAGTAGCATCTGTTAGCTAATCCTTGTTTATGTGCAGCAAAATAAAATTTAAAATCCTGTCGAACTAATTGAATAGGACAGTGTAGTGTGAAATGGGAGCAGAGAGAGGGAAAGACATTCAAAAAAAACAGGCTGAACCAGAATCAAACTCACAGCACAGTTGCAGTAGCATAAGTGCTATCCACACCACACCAATGTGTGTGTGTGTGTGTGTGTGTGTGCGTGTGTGTGTGTGTGTGTGTGTGTGTGTGTGTGTGTGTGTGTGTGTGTGTGTGTGTGTGTGTGTGTGTGTGTGTGTGTGTGTGTAAAAGAAGCATCCTCTGTAGTGTGATGTGTGTAAACAAGGCATCATCAGTATGTGTCCGTGTGT
>CM033619.1:2527153-2572153 GCA_019453435.1 Rhinogobius similis | reverse complement strand
CTCAATGTTACTTGTTACTTTAAATGGAATGTGAAATCACAATATTTGTAAAATGACAGAGAGGTTTTAGGGACTCTTGCATAGACTCCCACACAACACAGTCGCTTTTCTTCTTAAATATTTGATGAGATGTGAGACTGACAGGCAACAGACCTTCAGCTCTGAGCACACGAGTGCTTTGTCTCTCTGATCTGAGCTAACATAACAGACAGAACAGGACACACAGAATCCATCAGTCCTCATGTGGACTGTTTACGAGAAGAGGACAGCAGGCCCTACCTTACGAGCCTGGTCCGCAGCATGCTTCTTCAGGATGTTCCCCGCTCCGATCATCATCCTAGTGGCCTGGATCCGGTAGAACGCTCGGCTCTTCTGCTGCTGCATCAGCACCTAAGCAGTACACAATACCAGTCAAAATATGCAATAGGCAAATGTGTGCCAACAATACCATAAAAAGTTTAAATAAAGCCCACTCATTGTCACGGTAAACGTTTGTCAAGGTTTTTTAGTTCAATGAAAACATCCAAAATGTTAAGTATACATTTTGGGGGAAAAAAACTGAAAAGGTTGTTTTAATGGTCAGTCCAGTGGTCTGTTTTTAAATGAATCTAACCATCCAGGAGTAAGGGAACCTAATGACTTCACTTTTCACTTACGAAAGTCAATAAACACCACATTCACTAGAGAGATGTTGGAAAAGTATGCAGATTTAATTCAACCATTTACTGCTTGTAATAAACGAGCTAGCAAGTAAATGTTTTTGTCCAAACTACATCAGAACAAAGTCGAGGCGCACACTGCAGGAGAAAGGAGAGCCAGTGCCAGACCATGTTATTGATTGTATAAATGCTAACGATGGTGGCAGACGTCTTAATAGATGCACCTCCTTTCTGTCAACTATGGGGCCAACCAGATTAACCGAAAACTCGATTAATCTCAGCACAGTCTGAACTAAAGTTGTGCCAAAGTCTCGGGTATGGCACAGAGCTAACCTAGCACAGAGGACTTACCGGGCTAAAGACCAGTTGGACAGCACCGGACTGCAATGTGAAAGCATTCAATCAGAGGAATCTGTCTGTTTGCTGCTTAACTATCACCTCACACTGCAAACTGGATAGTCACGTTTGCATTTTCAAACTCTTTCACAGTTCCTGCTGATCTGTTTGAGACCACGCAACATTTGGAGCAGAAAGCAGAGAGCGAGTATTTTCCAACAAAAACATTTTATTAAAAGTTGCTAACATGGTTGCAAATTGTAGATATGATGCTACACATTCATTTGGCCTCAATCTATATTAGTCAGTGTAATCCTTCATTCGTCCAAATGTGGTCCATAGAAAAAGTTCAAAAGGTAGTCTTCTAGACGAGTTTTTGAAATCCAGACAGATTGCCATGGCTTGGGATGACTGCTGAAACTTCTCATTTTCAAAGACATTGTTCAGATGACTTCCTTTAAAACCTTTTCTACCACATAAACTATAATGTTTTATTAATGTAGCATGCTGTTATTCAGCTAATGCTGTTGTGATTGGCTAAAACTCAGGTGCCATTAACCTTATCAGCACTATAATATCGGTCTAGTTTATTCCAGATTAGCTAAACTGAACAAAATGTGCACAAACCTCTGTGAGTCGGCTAAAGGGAGTGCATCTGCCTCAAACAACTCCACAAACAACTCTACAACCTCAACACATTTAACTGTGAGTCGTGTCTCACTGTCACTCTTACAGTCTCATGTCCAAAATTCATGCTATACTGAATGTGCAGTTTTACCCAAATGTAAGGACACATTTATGAATGTGCTGTCATGTTTTCGCTTTGTTTTGAGTTTAATCATCTTGGCTTCTTGTGTTAATGTGATCTTGTTTTCAGGTTTAAAGTCAACCAGTCGTTTCTTTGTTAACATGTTAGTCCATGAATAATCTCCTCTACTCTCTGGAGGGCAGAGTGGGGGCTTACAGTAGGTCATACCTGGTAGTTGGCCATCTCAATGAGCTGCTCCATGTCCTTTTCAGGGTGTCTCTGCTTGAGCTCCTTCAGTGTCCTGGCCATGTCTCGTCGCGCCTCGTCCTCCTCGTCCTTGGCCCCGCCCTCCTCCATCAGGCCGTCTGTGCCGTGGCAGTTCAGAGCCAACTGCCCATCCAGCTCCAGCATGTCCATCTTAGTGAAGCCGCCCAGAGCCCCGCCCCCGCCATGTAACATGTCCCCGCCCTCTGACTCGATGATGATGCCGCGGTTCTTGTCAGCGCGGTAACGCTTGCGGACATATTTGTAAAAGAGCAGACGGCGGTCGGCTACCCAGGCCTGGACCACACACAGAGGGAAGCAGAGGAAGGTGAGGACGGCCTCCCACACCTGCAGATGAGAGAGACAGAGGGTGAGGACACCGTAGTTCTGCTACACTGCAACAAACATACAGCTGGGGACACACCACATGACTTCCCCACTTGTGAGGGCTTTAGAATGCTGTGGAGGACACTGAACACCCCTGGACTGAGTGTGATTACAGACTGAGGGTCCACACTACACCCCTGGACTGAGTGTGATTACAGACTGAGGGTCCACATTAAACAACGGCCTGTAGTGGGAGAGCACACACTACACGACTCTGACAAACAGCCCAACACCTTCTCCTATCCATGGATCTGAAATGACTGCAGTCATGAGGATGGAAGCTGCTTGTTGAGTTGTGTACTGTGCACAAGTCTCAAAAGAAAGGATAATTCTTTTTTAACATCCCAAATTAACCTGTTCGTGATCAGAAATTGATTGGTGCCATCAGGAGGAGCCAGTTTCAGGAAGTTAGCACCTGGCTAGCAGTTTACACATTAAACTACCACATTAATTGCGAGGTTATGCTAACAAACTTGCAGACAGGCTCATTTCTTACTGTCCGGGTGTAATAGGATCAGACAGTCACCCACCTGGACACAAACGGATGCCCTTGAATGCACCAGTGCGGAGAGTGGCTGTGCACGAGGACGTTTAGCTAGCAGTGTCCGCTAAAGTTTGTCATGACAAGTATTCACAGCCTGTAGCTGGTGTCACTGACTCGTCTGGCATCTGATAAGGATCAAAACCCAAAACTTTTGTCTTCTTGAAGTATCACCCCTTTCATTTTCAGTGAGATGCACTGTTTATCATGACTATCTGACAACACACGATGACGTCCTCAAAATGGCGATGCTTTATATTGGCATCTCAAGTCACTGCAGAATGATTTCTGAGAGAAAGAGAGAAATCTAAGCCAAGACCACAAGTAAATGTGTTTTACACATTATAAGTTATGATTTTATTTTTTTTTACTAAACACTGTTGAGCAAACACATGGCTGACCTAAACACAGTGGCTGCTGGCCATTTGGGTGCCCTAAGCAGAAATGCTCCGTGGTGCCCCCTTCCCAACACAATATATAGTGGTTTGATGATTGTGCTACAACCTTGTAGTGACTGTTACAATAGTTATTTTTATATGTTTCATTTTATGTTGTATGACTCGCAAAGGGTCCTCCTTTTTAACAAAATCTTATAATTTCCTGAATTCTAGTGCATTTCAAATATAATATTATTAGCAACAAAGTTTATTATGTGCCCCCCCCACAGGCTCCGCCCCTGTACGAGCATCACACGCGGCACTTCTCCTGCTCTTCTATGGGACCGGTCAAAGTTCCAGAGAACGCTACAGGCTGCAAACTATAGACGCTTTCTGTTGCATTTATAAAAAACATTATTTAGACATTTGTAAGAAGCTGAAGCACTTTGACTTTGGCTGCGATGTCAGCTCAGTTCCCCGCGCGAGCTGAACGGAGCTGTCGCTTTTCACTGTGTATGAGGCAGATTTTCATAAACTAAGGACCATTTAGCTCCATGTGGAACCTGCTCCACACTAAGTCTTTTTAAATTGTGGCTTGTACAGTAGAGCTGCTTGTGCGCGTCACAAACCCACTTTGGAGCGAGGGAGAGAGCGAGTGAGCAACAACGCGTGAGTCTTATATGTTTTGAAATGATACAGAACTAAAGCCAGTTTGTTTGGAGTTTAGCTGCAGCACAAATAGTCTATTCTGTCATTCAATCCAAACTGCCTGGTCGAGCTGGTGCCCTTCGGAGCACTTGGTGCCCCATGCACTGCGCGTTATGTGCGTAATGGGAGCGGCGGCACTGCCTAAACAAGATAAAGTTCAGATGCCAACTCACCCAGAAAAGTGATGACAGAGGTGAAGAAAGGCATGTTTTTGTGTGGATTTTATCAGAGTAAACCTTAAAGCTATATCTAGGAGACAAAAGTCAGCTGCACGAGCACCTCAGCTCTGGTTGTAAGTGTAAAAGTAATGTATGTTAGTTAAGGTTATGGTTAAGGTCCACTTTATTGTCACCGTAGAGAAATTTGTCCTCTGCAATTGAGTATTGTAATTTATTTATTTATTTATTTGAACAGGACCATGTACAATGACATTATGCTCGAGGGCAAAGATGATTGCACCAGATTATAGCTATGCACGCTAATTTCCATCTGCAGTCCTGGATAAGGGATGGGGGGAGGACAATGTGCATTATTTACAGAGCAACAGTTTTCATACAGTCTCTGACACTCAATCATTCACTCACACTTCATCGTCATCAACATTATTTTAACATTGAGGTTCATTGCAGATACCAGCACTTTAAAGTTAAGATTACAGTATTAGTTGTAAACCCTCATTCGTCCAGGTGTGGTCCATCGTAGAAAGGGGTTCAGAGGTTGTCATCCGGACGCCGTTTAAAGATCGAGACGTTTCGACTTTTATCCAAAAGTCATTGTCAATCAGAGAGCTGGTATGGGAACCTGGGCCTTATATGCTACTCTAAGTAGTGGGAGTCCTGCCCCCAGGGAGGAGTCACTGCACTCCTGTCTTTGTTATAAGATTGTTTGTTTGTCACCTGGGATTTAATTAATTGGTCTATCTTGTTGATTAATGGTTGGCCTCACCTAGTTTCACCTGTGTCTAAAGGTCTATTGTTATCTTGATAGCTGGCTGTTGCTCCCTCCTCACTACTTTAAACGGCGTCCGGATGACAACCTCTGAACCCCTTTCTACGATTACAGTATTAGTTGTTAAAAAATCCTAGAACAATTTACACCTAGTAAAGCTAATACACTTTTAAATAAGTTTATAAAAGGAGCTAAGACAAGACTATTCTATACTAATTACATAAAACCATATATACATATTTCAAATAATAGTGTGTAAGTTTGTGCTCAGTGAGTGCATCTCTGGTTCTCAATAAACCACTTCTTTACCTCTGGAGAAGGTATAGAGGTTACTTTCATTTATGAGCTCAGTGGGAGCTTATTCCACTGTTTGGTCCCTGGGATGAGAAGGACGACTGGGCGAGGCTTGTTCTACACTGGGGAACACTGCACTGTCCTCTGGTGGAGGTTCTGGTGATCCTGGTGGTCACAGCTGAAGTCTGGTGAATGAACTCTTTGAGGGGCGGAGGAGCCAGATTGTGGATGATCTTGTAAACCAGTTGGATTTGGGCGAATGTGATAAAATTTTCAAAGGTCAGCATTTTATGCTTGTGCAGTATATAGCAATGATGATACATATGCTGTTTTTTATCCAGGATTTTAGTGCGCGCTTATAGATTGATTCTAGCGGCTTCAGTGTGGTCTTGTTTGCTTGGGACCAGCTTGAGATACAGTAAGAAAAATGTGGTAAGATCATAGTATTTAGATAAGTTTTTGCGGCTTCTGTTGTGAGTGAGTTCCTTATGTTTTTGAATGTAATTGTTTATCTGTCACTTTTCCTGCGCAGTAGAGTCACAGGTCACAGGTGCACACTTAGCAATTCAAACGTGAGTCCAGTCGTAAATGCACCACAGTATGAGGCTGAAGCTGCTGTGACCAGGCATGGCTGAATGGAAAATCAGGGAAACTACCATGTATTGTAATTTTATACATGTATGTAATTTTTATCCTCAAAAACATTTTCTTTTCCTTCATAATGAAACATGCAATGCCTGTTCTCTTTCCAGTCACCAACATTAGCACAATATGGAGTCTTCTGAAATGTAAAGATAAAGGTGTGTGAAGGTGCAGCTGCAGTGGGGCTCACCTCCACCTCTCCAGGCGAGAAGACACTCAGGATGAGGTAGAGCCAGATATATGCGAAGATGCTCCAGGCTGCGGTGACGAAGAAGACGCGCAGATGTTTGATTTTGCGCGTCTCTCCGTCTGGGACCACATACACACACAGAGCGATGATGACGAACATGTTGAAAGCAGCACTGCCCACAATAGTGCTGGGCCCCAAGGATCCCGCCTCAAAGTTATGGCCACACACCTGAAAAACAGGACAAGAAGGAATAATACAATGATCCAGAGTCACAGACGTCACAGAGGTCACTGTACCTCACTCACAGAGGTCACTGTACCTCACTCACAGAGGTCGCTGTACCTCACTCACAGAGGTCGCTGTACCTCACTCACAGAGGTCACTGTACCTCACTCACAGAGGTCGCTGTACCTCACTCACAGAGGTCACTGTACCTCACTCACAGAGGTCGCCGTACCTCTCACAGAGGTCGCTGTACCTCACTCACAGAGGTCACTGTACCTCACTCACAGAGGTCACTGTACCTCACTCACAGAGGTCGCTGTGAGGTCGCTGTACCTCACTCACAGAGGTCACTGTACCTCACTCACAGAGGTCGCTGTACCTCACTCACAGAGGTCACTGTACCTCACTCACAGAGGTCGCTGTACCTCACTCACAGAGGTCGCTGTACCTCACTCACAGAGGTCACTGTACCTCACTCACAGAGGTCGCTGTACCTCACTCACAGAGGTCGCTGTACCTCACTCACAGAGGTCGCTGTACCTCACTCACAGAGGTCGCTGTACCTCACTCACAGAGGTCGCTGTACCTCACTCACAGAGGTCGCTGTACCTCACTCACAGAGGTCACTGTACCTCACTCACAGAGGTCGCTGTGAGGTCGCTGTACCTCACTCACAGAGGTCACTGTACCTCACTCACAGAGGTCGCTGTGAGGTCGCTGTACCTCACTCACAGAGGTCACTGTACCTCACTCACAGAGGTCGCTGTACCTCACTCACAGAGGTCGCTGTACCTCACTCACAGAGGTCGCTGTACCTCACTCACAGAGGTCGCTGTACCTCACTCACAGAGGTCACTGTACCTCACTCACAGAGGTCGCTGTACCTCACTCACAGAGGTCGCTGTACCTCACTCACAGAGGTCACGTGACCTCACTCACAGAGGTCGCTGTACCTCTCACAGAGGTTGCTGTACCTCACTCACAGAGGTCACTGTACCTCACTCACAGAGGTCACTGTACCTCACTCACAGAGGTCGCTGTACCTCACTCACAGAGGTCACTGTACCTCACTCACAGAGGTCGCTGTACCTCACTCACAGAGGTCGCTGTACCTCACTCACAGAGGTCGCTGTACCTCACTCACAGAGGTCGCTGTACCTCTCACACAGAGGTCACTGTACCTCACTCACAGAGGTCGCTGTACCTCACTCACAGAGGTCGCTGTGAGGTCGCTGTACCTCACTCACAGAGGTCACTGTACCTCACTCACAGAGGTCGCTGTACCTCACTCACAGAGGTCACTGTACCTCACTCACAGAGGTCGCTGTACCTCACTCACAGAGGTCGCTGTACCTCACTCACAGAGGTCACTGTACCTCACTCACAGAGGTCGCTGTACCTCACTCACAGAGGTCGCTGTACCTCACTCACAGAGGTCACTGTACCTCACTCACAGAGGTCGCTGTACCTCTCACAGAGGTCGCTGTACCTCACTCACAGAGGTCACTGTACCTCACTCACAGAGGTCGCTGTACCTCACTCACAGAGGTCGCTGTACCTCACTCACAGAGGTCGCTGTACCTCACTCAGAGAGGTCGCTGTACCTCACTCACAGAGGTCGCTGTACCTCACTCACAGAGGTCGCTGTACCTCACTCACAGAGGTCGCTGTACCTCACTCACAGAGGTCACTGTACCTCACTCACAGAGGTCGCTGTACCTCACTCACAGAGGTCACTGTACCTCACTCACAGAGGTCACTGTACCTCACTCACAGAGGTCACTGTACCTCACTCACAGAGGTCGCTGTGAGGTCGCTGTACCTCACTCACAGAGGTCACTGTACCTCACTCACAGAGGTCGCTGTACCTCACTCATAGAGGTCACTGTACCTCACTCACAGAGGTCACTGTACCTCACTCACAGAGGTCGCTGTACCTCACTCACAGAGGTCACTGTACCTCACTCACAGAGGTCGCTGTACCTCTCACAGAGGTCGCTGTACCTCACTCACAGAGGTCACTGTACCTCACTCACAGAGGTCGCTGTACCTCACTCACAGAGGTCGCTGTACCTCACTCACAGAGGTCGCTGTACCTCACTCACAGAGGTCACTGTACCTCACTCACAGAGGTCGCTGTACCTCACTCCACAGAGGTCACTGTACCTCACTCACAGAGGTCACTGTACCTCACTCACAGAGGTCACTGTACCTCACTCACAGAGGTCGCTGTGAGGTCGCTGTACCTCACTCACAGAGGTCACTGTACCTCACTCACAGAGGTCGCTGTACCTCACTCACAGAGGTCACTGTACCTCACTCACAGAGGTCACTGTACCTCACTCACAGAGGTCGCTGTACCTCACTCACAGAGGTCACTGTACCTCACTCACAGAGGTCGCTGTACCTCACTCACAGAGGTCGCTGTACCTCTCACACAGAGGTCACTGTACCTCACTCACAGAGGTCGCTGTACCTCACTCACAGAGGTCGCTGTGAGGTCGCTGTACCTCACTCACAGAGGTCACTGTACCTCACTCACAGAGGTCGCTGTACCTCACTCACAGAGGTCACTGTACCTCACTCACAGAGGTCGCTGTACCTCACTCACAGAGGTCGCTGTACCTCACTCACAGAGGTCACTGTACCTCACTCACAGAGGTCGCTGTACCTCACTCACAGAGGTCGCTGTACCTCACTCACAGAGGTCACTGTACCTCACTCACAGAGGTCGCTGTACCTCTCACAGAGGTCGCTGTCACTGTACCTCACTCACAGAGGTCGCTGTACCTCACTCACAAAGGTCGCTGTACCTCACTCACAGAGGTCGCTGTACCTCACTCAGAGAGGTCGCTGTACCTCACTCACAGAGGTCGCTGTACCTCACTCACAGAGGTCGCTGTACCTCACTCACAGAGGTCGCTGTACCTCACTCACAGAGGTCACTGTACCTCACTCACAGAGGTCGCTGTACCTCACTCACAGAGGTCACTGTACCTCACTCACAGAGGTCACTGTACCTCACTCACAGAGGTCACTGTACCTCACTCACAGAGGTCGCTGTGAGGTCGCTGTACCTCACTCACAGAGGTCACTGTACCTCACTCACAGAGGTCGCTGTA
Organism: Rhinogobius similis; assembly: GCA_019453435.1. NCBI lineage: Eukaryota > Metazoa > Chordata > Actinopteri > Gobiiformes > Gobiidae > Rhinogobius > Rhinogobius similis. The sequence goes on along the minus strand of CM033619.1, from coordinate 2,562,712 downwards.
CCTCACTCATAGAGGTCACTGTACCTCACTCACAGAGGTCACTGTACCTCACTCACAGAGGTCGCTGTACCTCACTCACAGAGGTCACTGTACCTCACTCACAGAGGTCGCTGTACCTCACTCACAGAGGTCGCTGTACCTCACTCACAGAGGTCACTGTACCTCACTCACAGAGGTCGCTGTACCTCACTCACAGAGGTCGCTGTACCTCACTCACAGAGGTCGCTGTACCTCACTCACAGAGGTCGCTGTACCTCACTCACAGAGGTCGCAGTGCCTCACTCACAGAGGTCACTGTACCTCACTCACAGAGGTCACTGTACCTCACCACTCACAGAGGTCGCTGTACCTCACTCACAGAGGTCGCTGTACCTCACTCACAGAGGTCGCTGTACCTCACTCACAGAGGTCACTGTACCTCACTCACAGAGGTCGCTGTACCTCACTCACAGAGGTCACTGTACCTCACTCACAGAGGTCACTGTACCTCACTCACAGCGGTCACTGTACCTCACTCACAGAGGTCGCTGTGAGGTCGCTGTACCTCACTCACAGAGGTCACTGTACCTCACTCACAGAGGTCGCTGTACCTCACTCACAGAGGTCACTGTACCTCACTCACAGAGGTCGCTGTGAGGTCGCTGTACCTCACTCACAGAGGTCACTGTACCTCACTCACAGAGGTCACTGTACCTCACTCACAGAGGTCAGGATTAGAGCACTCACCTCAATCACAGACAGCAGGATCTCTGGTGCACTGGACCCCAGGGCCATCAGGGTAAGGTTGGACACCGTCTCGTTCCAGATCCGGACTGTGGCTGTGGTGGTCTCCCCATTGGGTTTCTTTATGGTAATTTCCTTCTCTTGAGAGGTAATCACCTACATACATCAACAACAAAATCTAAATGAATCCAAGCATGTATATTACTCTAGGCATCCCGGTGCAACTACACTAAAGGGTGAACCCAAAGGAACTAAACTTCATCAATCTTAAGTGAGGGGGAGGTCATTGCAGGCCAGTAATCAGTGCATTGGTGTTCTTGTTCTCAGTTTTGAGTTTCACTTTAATCCAGCCCAAGATGCAGTAAGTTTATGCAGAACAGAGCATGTGTATTTATGTGCTGTGTGCAGACCTCGATAGAAGACATGAAGCGATCCGCGATGATGCTCATGCCCAGGAACATGTAGATCATAGCCACAAAGTACACAATGGCCCGGGCCACTTTGTCCCCCACCGATGGGTTCAGTGGGTTCCACACGGGGAGAACCACACCTGGAACACAACACATGGATGAATAATGCATATATATTCTTTTTAAAACTTCTGTGAGTTAAAATCACTGGCATTTTGAGCGGAACACTGCAGGCAAAATTAGAATTAGAATTAGTTTACTCAAATATGAGTATATAGGCAGATCTCAAATGGATCTAGTCAAATGGACTAGTCTATTTTAATGCCAAACAAGAGGGAAAAACCAAGGGGTGTTTTGTATTATAAAATGGCAGGAAAGTATAAATGGCTGGTGGACTTTGTTCCGGCTCTTACGAAGCCCCTAGATGGAACAAGCCATGGCTCCTTTGAAAGTCTCAAGATTCAGGTTAGGAATCTATATATATATATATATATATATATATATATATATATATATATATATATATATATATATATATACTTATATATATATATATATATATATAAGTCTGTGCTTGTGCTAGTGGATCGTGGGTGGACTAGTTGAAAAGTAAACAAACAGCACATATCTGTCTCATGTGACTCAAAAGATATGCACGGTTAAAGTGTGCGCCATTTTTCTCTCGAGACAGTGATGTGAGAAACAAAGGCCATAGTGTCTGAGTGCTGTGCTGTGAGACGGGCTGTGAGTGCTCGAGCTGACAATGCCACGTCTCATTAGGATCCTGTCATCTGCCTGCTCCGTCCAACCCTCACAGAGACGGACACGAGGCTCATATACACAGCCTCTCCACTTTTAGGTTTTCTTTACAGTAAGCAGGGTGGATTGAGAGTCAAAGGTAATACAAGAACATGTAAAAAGTAAGAGAGGTTTCATAGTTTTGTTTTCTTTTTTTGTTAAATGGCTGAGGGGTTAACTTGTCAAGAAATTAGTTTCACGTCGGATATCTTGACTGTGCCGTGCCTGTGCTGTGTCCGTCCTCTATGTTGTGTTGCTCTGTCCGTCCTCTGGTCCGTCCCCTAAGAGCTTGTAGATAATGGAGCTGTACCTGTGCTGACCACTGGGAGAGCTCAACTGCATGCAGAGGCTAAACTTTTTTTAAAAGTTCCTAGAGCTACTGATAGGCAAAAGTATCTAAATGTTGTTCAAGTTAAAGTAGGCGTGCCAAATGAAGCCTTAAAAATGAACCGTGTCAGTAACAAGGTGAAATGTGTGTAAAAACCGGAAGAAAAAAGAAACACTCTGCATGTGTTTAATCTAATGAAATGTCCAACAGATGGCAGTATTTTGAGGCTTTTTCTTAACGGAACTTTGAGCTTGGTTCAAAAGAGTACCGTACATTTTTCCAATCACTGACAATAACAAGCTGTGAAACAAAAAAGCACGACCCTCACTACGTTTATTTGTGATCTAAAAACTGCCATGGGCGCCTCCATGTTTATTTTCTTTGTTGTCTTGAGCTACAGTAACTACTATGGAGATGTTTATGAAAATGGAGCATAAATGAGCCTTCAAACCAGTCTGAACATGGCTGTACTGTGTGTGTGCGCTCACCCTCCTGACAGGGGTCTCCAGAGGCTGAGCAGTTCACTGGAGAAGCATGAGCTGGTGTGGGACAAGACAGGAGCAGCAGGGCAGAGAAGAGGAGGAGGGCGGCCATGACACCTGCAGAGGCCATCTTCAGTCAGTCCACCTGGGACCAGTCCAGAACTTGCAACACAAGACAACACAAGGTTAGTCCCACAGCCTTCTGCAGGTTACACACACTATTTGTTTAGTTTGTAGTTTAATGGTCGGAGTGTTAAAACTTGAAATAAGAAAGGCGATAGACAGAAGACAGAAAATCCACAAATGTTAAACTTTATCATTGTTGGTTTGGGATTGGCTCCATAAATTTTTCATATTATTTGTATTGTTTTTAAGTCCATTCAACTGACAACAGTCACGTCTTTGGGGTAGAATAATGGCACCACTTTTGTGAAGTAATTTCTCTATTGTTTAGTTTAATTTTAAATGCTGAATGTGCAATTTTTTTTCCTCATGTAAAGGCTCATTAATTACATAGATATTAACCATGAATAAGGACAGAAATCTACAATCAGATGGTTAAACAGAACATGTTTAATTTTATGGTGAATCTAGACCATTGTTATGTCACGTGAATCCAACCTATTTGGTTGGATTCCATAGGATTCCAGGATTCTAGGATTCCATATTCTATATTTTGAATAACTGAAATGCCATTGATCAGTGTAAAAAAGTCATGCAACTGAATCGCATGAATTACAGAAGCCACAGAGTGAAGCAACATCAAAACTTGTAGGTTTCTCAACAAACATCAGGACAACGGACCCCTGGGAGTGTTCCACTGGGAGTGTTTACTTTGTACAGTGCAGTAAACAGAGCGGAGTGGTGTGGGCAGAGCCTGAGCAGAACAAACAACAATAAGACTCTTTATGGTGTCATACTGGCCAGAGGGGAGCTGGACTGGTGCATAGTGGGGCCGGTGCTGTGATGATGTGGTGCAGGATGCCGGGGGCCGGTGCTGTGCTGTGGGATATCAGGGCCTGTGCTGCGGGATGTCGGGGCCTGTGCTGTGGGATGTCGGGGCCTGTGCTGTGGTGCGGGATGTCAGGGCCTGTACTGTGGTGTGGGATGTCAGGGGCCGATGCTGTGGTGCGGGATGTCAGGGCCTGTACTGTGGTGTGGGATGTCGGGGCCTGTGCTGTGGTGTGGGATATCAGGGCCTGTACTGTGGTGTGGGATGTCAGGGGCCGATGCTGTGGTGCGGGATGTCAGGGCCTGTACTGTGGTGTGGGATGTCGGGGCCTGTGCTGTGGTGCGGGATATCAGGGCCTGTACTGTGGTGTGGGATGTCAGGGGCCGATGCTGTGGTGCGGGATGTTGGGGCACATGCTGTGGTGCGGGATGTTGGGGCACATGCTGTGGTGTGGGATGTCAGGGGCCAATGCCGTGGTGTGGGATGTCGGGGGCCAATGCTGTGGTGTGGGATGTCAGGGGCCAATGCCGTGGTGTGGGATGTCGGGGGCCAATGCCGTGGTGTGGGATGTCGGGGGCCAATGCCGTGGTGTGGGATGTCGGGGGCCAATGCCGTGGTGTGGGATGTCGGGGGCCAATGCCGTGGTGTGGGATGTCGGGGGCCAATGCCGTGGTGTGGGATGTCGGGGGCCAATGCCGTGGTGTGGGATGTCGGGGGCCAATGCTGTGGTGTGGGATGTCAGGGCTGTTTCTGTGATGCAGGATGTTGGAGCCAGTAGAGCGATATTTGAGGGATATTGGGGCCGAGGGAGTCGTTAAAACACATAAAGCGCTTCATAAAGTGTGGAGCAAACGCTGAGCACAACACGAGTCCAAATCAAGAGCCGTTCATCTGCTGCGGTTTAAGAGCCAAGCACAGCACACTGCACCAGGCACACGGCACCAGGCACACGGCCCATGTGAACCAGACACACAGCACCAGGCACACTGCACCAGGCACACTGCACCAGGCACACGGCACCAGGCACACTGCACCAGGCACACTGCACCAGGCACACGGCACCAGGCACACGGCACCAGGCACACGGCACCAGGCACACGGCACCAGGCACACTGCACCAGGCACACGGCACCAGGCACACGGCACCAGGCACACGGCACCAGGCACACTGCACCAGGCACACGGCACCAGGCACACGGCACCAGGCACACGGCACCAGGCACACGGCACCAGGCACACGGCACCAGGCACACGGCCCATGTGCACCAGCTCCAGGCTTGACACTCTGCAGTGAGCAGCACTGTGCCATCCTCATGAACATAAGCTACCACAGACCTGACCACCATCAAAAGCAGTGTGATTGTCACACTCTGTGCATGTGGGATGCCTGCGTGGGCTGGGTGTAGAGCTGCACCTGCCCAGGTTTCTGTCTACCAGTCACTTTTTAAATTGTCCCCTCCCTGGTGTCCACTGGAGTTTTTTGTTTTTTTCATATTATCACTCACAAGACAAGGGAAATTGAAATCATAAGACAGCCCACAGTTACACAGGTTTGCACGATCAGTTGTGGCTATGAGCTGAAGTCACTGCAGCTGTATTTATTAGTGGAGCCTCGTGTGACATGCTACTCGTGTTTTCGCGTTTGTAAAACTTACTTCATGAAACAGAAATGTGGAGATAAGGTCCCGTTTGTGGCGGAGCTCCTCAACAGCTCTTCTCTTTTCATTCCTCACAGAGATTGTAGAGAGGAGAGCTTACTTTGCGACCAAGATTTTTTTTAAAACATGCTTAATGGGAATAGCAGCTTGTCTTTGGTCGTATCACAGTTCTAGGGCTAATCTTTGAATCCATCTCACTGTGAGATCCACTAGTCAGGATCTGAGCCACCACTCAAATCAGTAAACTTCACAGATCACAGACGGCCAACATTATGCAATGGACACCTGTCTTAAGATTTCAGTTTGCTTCTAAAATTGAAAGTCTATTCAAGAGCCACCTTTCTTGTACTGGCTTTCAGCAGGAGCTGAGCAAGGCATTGTACTTATTGTTATTCTTAGCTCCTTTTATCTTGTTCTTTTTTCAAATTATTCTTAAATCTATGAATAAACCTTGACCTTGAAATGTCTGTAAATGAATAAATGAATAAATGCAAGATATACTGTGTTTTTACCACACTGTGGAACATTAGAGGCAAAGCAATAACATCTCCACATCAGTGGTGTCCCCTCCACCACAAAAGTGATATAGTGCAGCTTTGTTTGTTTATTTATTGTTTGGTCAAATACACAATGTGCATTACATCAAGAGAAAGAAAAGAGATACATATGTTATTCCCAGGTGTAGGCAGAAGCCAAGGTTTAAAATTCAAAGTGTGATAAACAGTTGACTGCATGTGAAAGCCCCGGGTCACCTGTGTGAGGCACTGAAGTCCAAACATGAAGGCTTCTAAGGCTCTTTGATCTCAAGCACTGGCACTGCTTGAGACCGATTTCCTTCTTACTCTGTTCATTTACCACTCAGTTCCGGATCAAGCTTTGTGTTCACTGTCAAACACCAACCATTTCAACTGGGCCTCGAAAAGTCTAGTCCAGAATCCACCAGAGCTCAGCAGCAACATTCTGGAGTGAGCTGGAGACAAGTCCTTTGTTGGATGGATGCTATATTGGTACTAAAATCAGTGATAGTGAGACCTAGTGTTCAAATATAGTTTGTTCTACCGTACGTTTAGCGCCAATATTTGTTTTCTACGCTGTTCATGTGCAATTCCTCGTTTGCCATCAGATGTGCCTTACAATACACAAGTGAGTCACAACGGGCATAAAAATACAACAAATAAATAAAATAATAAATTAGACACATTTATAACTTTTCCAGAGAGAAAAAGTCATGAACTTTACTACAACTGCACTTCAATCTGTGGACCTAGAAACAGATTTCATAAACTCGATATCAAGATAGACAAATAGGGGTTACGCCACAACAGCAAGACAAACACTGAAAAAAAAAACAGAACTGACCATGCAAAACAAACTCCTTTTCAATCAAATCTGTATTCCAATATTTGATAAAGTAACAACAACAAACTAGTCACATGAGTCTTCACTGTGAACGATGGGAATCGAGTCACGGTGATATGCAAGACACTTTTTTTTCCTTCAGTGGGGAGGAGAAAATACACAGAGGAGTGTTGTTCCACTCCGATGTACAGGTACAGTGGACACAGAGCACCCGCTTCTCCTGGTGTCACCCCAGACACCCGTCCTGCAGGCACCGCGACAATAAAACAACTGTGAGCACTCGGTAAGCCATGGTCTAATGTCTCTGCTCAGCTGAGCTGTCAAACACCTCAGTCACTAATGTAATGCGGCCTGAGGGGTTGTATTCTCTGTGCGCAAAGTAGGAAATCTAAAACATAGCATCAGCTGAGACTGAACCACACCTGTGGAGTGCAGCAGCTCTGATGAGGAAACACTCTTGAGACTAGTTTTGGTGCGTAACGGTGCATGGACACAGGTACATGAGCTGAGTCTGTCACCTTCTCAAGGCATGTGCTGTGCCCTCAATGCTGCAGGTACCCCTACTGACTACAATCATGAAGATTTGAATCCTTTCAAAGAGTCCTAAGTCCCACCGCTGCAACAAAACAAATCAGGTGTAGCCAGATTTTGTTTGATTGCTTAATTTAAAAAAAGCTATTACCTAGTAAGTGTTTGTATAAACATTAAACATTTATCTCTGTGTGCTTTTTCACATATACATCTACAAGGAAGAAGCTTTTCTTTATTTTCTTTAAATGTATTTTCTTACACTGGGGTTGGTAAGTAAGTCTTACTTCTTCCAACTCCATTTTGAGTGTTTAATTTATTATGTTTTGGACTTAACCTGTTTGGATTGTATTCCTCTCTGTACCATTTTCTGATTTGTGTTTTGCCCATAGCTGAACCAGCTATAAAAAAAAAAAAACACTTTTCTGAATGTCTTCTACTGAGATTTGACAGCGCTGGTCCAGACCTCTGCTGGAGCTTCATTCATGTGTCCATCAGAGCACAGCCACAGAACCTGATGGATGCACTTCATGGGTGCACTTTGCCTCCATCTTTATCAGATCCAACAGTTCACTTGTTCTATGTGGACACGGCTGGCACATACAGCTATACTCCCGTGCACACCCCATGTCCACGTCTCTTCACATCAGCCATCCCTGCCCACATATTACTGTCACTGCCCATTAGAATCCTTTGGCCCCGTTTGGCTGATGTTGGCCTGTTCATGCCTACAATAACGACATCACCAAAGGGGAGACACTTACGGGTTCACTTCATTTGAAAACCATTCGGGCAAGAACATTTTACTCTAAACTCCGCTCAAACAGCTTTCACAAACTGTAGCAGAGTAATGTTTGATACTAAGCTTTTCCAGTGACCCAATTTTGAACCATGAGAGGAGAACACGCTAAACTCTGATGTTGAACCGTGAGTGGAGAACACGTTGAACCGTGAGAGGAGAACACGCTGAACTCTGACGTTGAACCGTGAGTGGAGAACACGTTGAACCATGAGAGGAGAACACGCTAAACTCTGACGTTGAACCGTGAGTGGAGAACACGTTGAACCATGAGAGGAGAACACGCTGAACTCTGACGTTGAACCATGAGAGGAGAACACGCTGAACTCTGACGTTGAACTGTGAATGGAGAACTCTTCGTTGGTTTTGGCGACACGTGGCTTTGTACAATCTTATTCCAAACCACACGAGATAATATCCAGAATTCACATGGATGTTTATCATTGTTTGACGACTCATTGTGATTGGAGTGTCGTGTGTTTGGACATTACAGATCTTTAACAACACATGAGGAAAGGTGAGTGATGCAGTCTTATTTTCTCGTAAGAACAGAAATTTTAAAATCTGTTTGTTCACCTTGGATTTTACAAGCGCACGAGCACGGTCATGCAGCATGCAGAGGTTGTTTGTTCTGATATCAACATGTGTTTGTTAAATGTGCTGTTTGCCCTGTGTCTGCTACGTAAAGGTGACACTTGTTTGTCTTGCGTTATTGTAGCTGTACAGATTGTGTCTGGAAGAGAATCACTTTTAATTTGCACTGGTGGTGGCTGTGTTTAGTGATTTGCAGGCTGAGGTTGAGAAAGACACAACAGAATAAAGGTTTTATTTGAATATGCAGCAGTTGGTGCTTTTTTTGGTGATTAAATTGTTATTTTACTTGGTAATTAGTGACTTCCATCATTCAATAACACAGTTACTATCTCAATTTGAGGAGATGTAACAGGTAAATATAACGAATTACTTGCCCAGCAACTGATGATTGGATAGCATTTTTTCTTCTTCTTCCTAGAATGTGTTTCATTATTGTTTACATGCCTTTCAAAATCTCAAGGCAATATCAGTCAGTGAGGCAAAATAAAATGGCAGCAAAGTATGAGTTAAAAAACAATATTGCTCCGGCCTACTTACAGTGGAAATGTTCCTCATCTCCTCACTCATCCTGAAGAGCCTCGAGTGCAATCATGACTGTCATAATCAGGGCCACGGTAAGGATCCTGGACGGCCCCAAGATAAACTTCAGTTGTGCTGCAACACCTTAGTACTCATTCCCCTGATTGTACGTCAGGAAAAATAGAATTATGTTACATAAAAGAGATGCTATTTTCATTCATTCATTTATGTCCTGTTGTAAACATCTCATCCTGTCTTCACGGACATTTTTAACACCTCCCTGGAGTCCTGCCATGTCCCAGCCTGCTTCAAGTCGTCCATCATCGTTCCTGTCCCCAAGAAGCCGCGGATCACTGGACTTAATGACTTCAGGCCTGTGGCACTGACGCCTGTAGTTATGAAGTCATTTGAGCGCCTGGTCCTGCCGCTCCTCAAGTCCCTCACCTCCTCCGCCCTGGACCCACTGCAGTTCACCTACAGAGCCAACAGATCTGTAGACGACGCCATCAACCTGGCCCTCCACTTCATTCTGCAGCATCTGGACTCCCCGGGAACCTACACCAGGATCCTGTTCGTGGACTTCAGCTCTGCATTCAACACCATCCTCCTGCTCTGCTCCAGGACAAGCTCTCTCAGCTCAACGTGCCTGACTCCATCTGCAGGTGGATCACTGACTTCCTGACGGACCGGAGGCAGTGCGTGCGGCTGGGGAAGAATGTCTCAGACACTCGGACTATCAACACAGGAACTCCACAGGGCTGTGTACTTTCTCCTCTGCTCTTGTCCCTGTACACCAACTGCTGCAACTCCAGCCACGACTCTGTAAAACTGATCAAGTTTGCAGACGACACCAGCCTCATCGGACTCATCTCGGACGGTGATGAGTCTGTCTACAGGAGGGAGGTGGACCGGCTGGTGTCCTGGTGCAGCCACAACAACCTGGAGCTCCACGGCCAGAAGACAGTGGAGATGATCGTGGACTTCAGGAAAGTCCTCGGCACCACCATCACATCACCAAGACCTCAGCCAACGATCTGCTCCATCATCAGTCAGGCCCAGCAGAGGATGTACTTCCTGCGGCAGGAAAAGCTCAGCTGCCGGCGCAGATGATGATGCAGTTCTACACGACCATCATCGAGTCCATCCTCACCTCCTTCATCACCGTGTGGTCCATCCTCACCTCCTTCATCACCGTGTGGTACACTGGAGCCACCGCCAGGGACAAACAGAGACTACAGCGCATTGTGTGCGCATTGTGCAGGTCGGATCACAGCTGACTCTTCTCACCTGGACATGGACTATTTGAGCCCCTCCCCTCGGGCAGGAGGCTATGGTCCATCCGGACCAGAACCTCCCGCCACAAGAACAGTTTCTTTCCCTCTGCTGTTGGACTCATGAACACTTTATAACACCTGCCACTTTAACAACATATTATATAAGAGCTAACTATTTGCACTGCCACATTTGCACTGTCTGCCAACTGTACATTTCTGTATATAGTCTGAGTCTATCTTAGACTATTTTATTTTATCTTATTCTTAATCTTATGCATGCCTCTTTTATATATTTTATTCATTGTTTTATGTTGCACCTTACGCCGAAGCTAGTTCCTATGTTTGTGAATTTTGATCATGGACAATGGCAACAAACCGATTCTGATTTTAAATAGGCAATTTTGATTGTTTTCATTATTCGTTTTTTTTTTTTTTTTTTTGTTGTTTTTTTCCTTTGAAATGTAATTTTGTCACAATCTGTGTGTTTAACAGTAATTACTCAAAGGCTGCTGTTCATTTAACTTCAATTCAATTTGAAAAATATTGTTATGCTTATATCCTTATTATTTATAATTCCAGGGTAAATCCTCAACGTAATGAATGAGATGTAGCAACCAAGTCCAGTTCAAAGATTTTATTGGATAATTATGGTGATGAGAGGAGCTGTGGTGTGGAGTAGGGAGTACGGAGTAGTGGAGTAGTAGAGTAGTGGTATTTTCTATAGAAGACAAGAGCAAATGCATTAGTGGTGGATGACAGTGGTAAACTAATAATTGCACCAAAATTAAAAGGACAGGCAGACGAATAACAAATATGATTAAACAAATAAACTCACTGTCATTCACGCACTACTCCATTTGGACAGGAACAAGCTCCACAATGGCAGGCAGCCTCAGCACAGGACAAAAGGGATGCACAGGTGAACTGGCAAGGCAATTTAAACTCAAGGGGCAGAGCAAGGTGCAGCCCAGAGGAGGGCCCAAGGCAGGAGAATGGGTGGGGCTAAAGGGGAAACTGAGGGATTGAGGGATTTTGTACACAATTATCAAAGCAACTCTTTTCCCTGCCTTATATCTTATTCTCAGAAGTAATGCACCAGATGAGAGGGGCATGGGCAAATCTGAATAAATGACTTTACAAAAATATCTATGGATTTCAGAGAGGTGGAAATTGAGGATTGTCGCAATTTATATATATATATATATATATATATATATATATATATATTATATTATATATATATCTATATATATATATTCATATATATATATATATATATATATATATATAAACAGGAAGCTGAAACCTGTGAATATCGTAGTTACAGACAGTCCAGTGTTTGATATGACAGTTACAGAGCAGTTACACTCGCGTGAACATCTGCAGCTGAAACTCTGTGAATGTGAGTCAGAGGAGAGACCTCCCTCTGCTCTGGAGCTAATGACACTGATGATCACCACTGCACTGCACTAACCCGGGTGTGTGTGTGTGTGTGTGTGTGTGTGTGTGTGTGTGTGTGTGTGTGTGTGTGTGTGTGTGTGTGTGTGTGTGTGTGTGTGTGTGTGTGTGTGTGTGTTCAGTGTGTCCTGTGTGTGTGGTGTGTGTGTGTGTGTGTGTGTGTGTGTTCAGTGTGTGTGTGGGTGTGTGCGTGTGTGTGTGTGTGTGTGTGTGTGTTCAGTGTGTCCTGTGTGTGTGTTCAGTGTGTCCTGTGTGTGTGTGTGTGTGTGTGTGTGTGTGTGTGTGTGTGTGTGTGTGTGTGTGTGTTTGTGTGTGTGTGTGTGTGTGTGTTCAGTGTGTTCAGTGTATCCTGTGTGTGTGGTCTGTGTGTGTGTTCAGTGTGTCCTGTGTGTGTGTTCAGTGTGTCCTGTGTGTGTGGTGTGTGTGTGTATGTGTATGTGTGTGTGTGTGTGTGTGTGTGTTCAGTGTGTCCTGTGAGTGTGGTTTGTGTGTCTTGTGTGTGTGGTTTGTGTGTCCTGTGTGTGTGTGGTTCCGATACATCTGCCCAGTGGGTCATCTGTGTTTCATTTATGTATAGATCCATTATGAATGTCTAAAAAAATCTGATGATAATTCTATGGGGACAAGCAGGTGGTGGACCCCCACCATACAAGCCCAATTACCAAATCAAACAATGAAACAATTATCAGTGCTTGGTGGTGGTGGGAGTGGCCGATGGTGCAGATCGGCAGCCTTGCTTCCCACAGTCTGCCCCAGGGCAGCTGTGGCTACAACAGCTTACTATCATTGAGTGTGGAGTCAATAAAGAATCCACTGTGAAGCATCTTTTAGTGTCTAGAAAAGTGTGATATAATATACATTGTTATTATTCTCTTCAAGTGTCCTCCTGCTCCATGGTGTAATATACAAGTGCTGTCTATGATCTTACATACTGCTTTTCCCGTTACTTCTGACTCTTATTCTGGCTGCTGATGCTGTGACAATAGCATCTTAATAAAAGGCTATAGTAAATCCTCAGGGCTCGGCGGGGCTTAGATCAGTAGAGGTCATTTTGCATAGGCCTGTGTGTGCAGCAGAACAATGATTGGAGCAACATTTAATCCTGCAGCTTAGAGCCGTTGCACTCTGACAGACTCAACCTTCACCTGAGTGCACCCTCATGTATGCACCCAGGGCCAGACTGTCTATCGCTGAAGGATTGTGCATCTTTAAGATTTACAGGAAAAAGTGTCATCCACGCAAATGCCCATCATCCACACAGTGTGTGTGTGTGTGTGTGTGTGTGTGTGTGTGTGTGTGTGTGTGTGTGCGTGCGTGCGTGCGCGTGTGTGTGTGTGTGTGTGTGTGTGTGTGTGTGCGTGCGTGTGTGTCCATGAGTCTCAATATTAAAAGCATTGTTGTATTTCAAAAACTAGCTTCTCATAAATGTGTGAAGAATGGAGGACTGAAGGGCCCTCTGGAATCACATGTCCAGTGGACATTAACACACACAGTGTACAGTGGACATTAACACACACAGTGTACAGTGGACATTAGCACACACAGTGTACAGTGGACATTAGCACACACAGTGTACAGTGGACATTAGCACACACAGTGTACAGTGGACATTAGCACACACAGTGTACAGTGGACATTAGCACACACAGTGTACAGTGGACATTAGCACACAGAGTGTACAGTGGACATTAGCACACAGAGTGTACAGTGGACATTAGCACACAGAGTGTACAGTGGACATTAGCACACAGAGTGTACAGTGGACATTAGCACACAGAGTGTACAGTGGACATTAGCACACAGTGCCCGGTGGCAGTTTCACGATTGCACTGAAGGACACAGCTTTAATGGAGGAGTTTTACTGTGGCCTCAGAGCCAACGCTGCTCTCGTGTTCCTCCTGCAGAGCACCTATAGGACTCTGTGGGACCAAACCAAAAGGTGGATAATGTGCACTATCGGCCCCTTCAAGGTGGGTGCATAGACCGTACATATCACTGGACTGTCCTAGCCTGCTAGCCGCCGCGTAGGAAGTATCCATGGAGGCGGTCCTGGCTCCATAAAGCCGAGCTGCCATTCACGTTCTATTGGGACACTGGTGCCCTTTACTCTGTAACTGTTTCGGTCCATCTTGGAACTAAAATGTCTGTTTTGACACACTTTACATGACCCTGGAGTTTTTTTCTCGTTAGGTTGTTCATAAATTAAGTTATTAGCAATAATAACTGACCAATCAGGTGTTTCCTTTTCCAGGGGCCGTTTTCGCTTTATTGGCAACAGGTTTGATTGACAGCTAGCTCAGCACATTGTCACCGTCTCCACCCTCTCCACCCTCTGAGGGATGGAAACTGTTAACAACCTCCTGGTTAGTCCGTGTGGTTGCCACGATACGCACCCGGATTCCAAATTAGCCGCTATAACTGCTAGCCGCAATTGGCTTTATTTGGCTGGAGCCAAACGCTATTTGTGACGTCACATTCCCATAGTTCATCGGTCTATGGGTAGGCGCCTTGCCCAAGGACACAACAACAGTTTTCTCCAGCCACTCCTGCCCTCAGTGGCCTTTGTGTTCTTCCATCCAAGTATGAACCCTGCTTAACTTCTGAGATCTGAAATCCTGTACATAGCAGACCATTTTGTCATTGGAAATAGCAGCACATGAAGCTGTGACGAGGCGCTGAGTCTTAACACGATCAACATGAAAAGTACAACAAATAATATCCAAGATAATGTATTTTATTATGATTTTTATGATTCTTTTTGGAACCTTACTACTTTTACTTCACTTCATTCTGCGGGCCATGCCATATATTGCATCCTGGCTCCCAGCACATGTGAGGAGGGCTCAGATCAATAAGTTGCTTTAGAAAATGACTCCCTAATGTGAGAGTGTCCACCTGGGAGAAAGTGAGGTGTGTGTGTGTGTCTTGTCCACCTGTCTGATTGGTTGATTTTGGAGAAGGTCAGAGGGACCGAAACGTATTAACAAATTCATGAAGAGTGAGAATCTACTTATATTTCTTGATGGATATGCGTGCCATGGTTTGTATACGTCCAATCTAGAACACTGTCACATCCAGGACAGGGCTCATAACCGGGACACTTGAGCGAGTGTAAACACATTGAAATGAAAAGAAAATGAAAAAAATGAAAGAGACAAGGGGAGAGAGGGAGAGGACTGGAGAGAGAGGGGGTGGGGCTGCTTCCTTGTGCCTGGGGCAGTCCTTCTCACAGTTTTCTTTACATTAGTGCAGTAAAGTGATGCAGATGGGCCCATACAGGCTTGACTTCAGCGGATGTGTTGTTCCTCACGCCTTTCTGCGCCTCGGCCACACAGACCCACGCCTCTGCTCCTGCTCTTTACTCTCAACTGTTCTGCTCAAACGGCCACAAACCTCTCCTTAGATCCTCTTTGTCTGCCAGGGGAAGTTGGCAGGCGAGTGGGCCATTTTCCAGCCATTTGGTGCAAAAAGCTCCAGGGGCTGGTGATTTAGCACAGTCTGCAGCCTGACCCGCTCTGAGCTGGGCCCTGCAGCCTGACCCGCTCTGAGCTGGGCCCTGCAGCCTGACCCAGCCTGACCCGCTCTGAGCTGGGCCCTGCAGCCATTGTGTGCTCTGTTCCACTGATGTGGACCTAGATTCCTGTGATCAGTGTTTATTTTGTAGAGCTCAAAATCACAACAGCAGCTGCCTCGCAGAGCTTCTCAAAATTGTTGATTTAATCAAAAGAAAATAGAATAGAAAATCAAACAATGAACATTGGTCCATTGAAGCAGATTAACCAACGACCCTCCTTCTCGACAAGGAAAAACTGCAAAAAAAAAAAAATTGCAGAGAACCACAGTGAAGTAGATATACATCCATGGACTGGCTGTAGATGTGACCAGGACTGACGCACAAGATCATGGCCTGGAGGGAGGACATCTAAGCTTCAGTCATGTGGTCTGGTCTGGTCTGGTCTGGTCTGGTCTGGTCAGGTCTGGTGTAGCGTGCACCAGCTCCAATACCAGGACACGTCATGAGATCTGACTTCTCTTATGGCCATCTATTGCTGGCACAAACATGTTTTGTGAGTATGGACAGGACACACCTCATTTTTAAAAATCTAGTCCAGGCTGTCTTTGGCCTGTGGCCTAGGGGCCAAATGCGTCCCTCACACTAATTTTTGTTGGCCCTCAGGCTTCCTGCTAAATTGGCCCAAATAACCAAAACTAGTTCTTTTTACTGTTAAACATTTTGATATTGAACAGCTCACAACTGATATTCAAACCTTATCAAAGTGTGGAAGCTCATCCAAACTACGTCAAATGCAAAATGAATGATTCACTTCGTTATTATGTCGTCGGCATTTGGACACAACAGATCTAGCCTCACAATTCATTTGACATTCCACTGCACTAAGGACAGTGGGCCTCGTGCATATAGTGTTCTTATGAAATGTGAACTTCTTAAGAACATTTGAACTTTCACATAATGTGTTCTTAACTTAAGGCCTTAAGCGCAGTCAACAAGACGGATAGATTTAATTAAAACAATTTGTACTCAGAATGCAACCAAAAATTCTAATCCCTGCATTATTGTATTTTATATATGAAAAAAAAATATTGCATTTAAAAATAATCTTCTTTGATACAATAACATGACATGTAGCTATAACAGGCTCTTGAGTCCAACAGCTACAGCCGCCTCAGTCTGCCGAGCACATCAGGCAGAGCAGCATTTTAGGCAAAAGTGTTTTGTGACACGTTCACCTGCGTTTAAAGAGAGTCGCCCGCTGTTTAATCCAACAACACCAAACACTGGTGTTTCCTTTGAACTGATGCTTCACCTGTGATCAGGTCAGAGAAGAAAGGACCCTCTCTCTGTCTCTCTCTCTCCTCTCTCTCTTTCCTCTCTCTCTCATTTATCTCGCTCTCTCTTTCCTCTCTCTCTCATTTCTCTCTCTCCTCTCTCCCTCTCTCTTTCCTCTCCCATCTCTCCCACCTCTTTTTCCTCTCTCCTCTCTCTCTCATTTCTCTCTCTCTCTCTCTTTGCAGTCCTCTCTCCCTCTCTCTTTCCTCTCTCACCTCTCTCTCATTTCTTTCTTTCTCTCTCTCACTCTCTCCTCTCTACTGTCCTCTCTCCCTCTCTCTTTCCTCTCTCCTCTCTCCCCTCTCTTTTTCCACTCTCCTCTCTCTCTCATTTCTCTCTCCTCTCTCTCTCATTCTCTCTCTCTCTTTGCTGTCCTCTCTCTTTCCTCTCTCCCCTCTCTTTTTCCTCTCTCCTCTCTCTCTCATTTCTCTCTCTCTCTCTCTCTTTGATTACCACGACTCCGCTCCGCTGATGCTGGGAATGCTTCGAGCTGATTGGCTGCCAGCTCCAAACTCCACTAAATCTGTCTCCTTTCTTCCCTTCTCTCCTCCCCCTCTTTTCTCTTATAGCTTCTATTTCTGTCCCTCTCTCTGTGTATATCTGTGTGTCTCTGCTTAACATTCTCCTGCCACAGCCCACAGTTTCCTCCGAGAACACGCGGCGTACACGGCGCGCTTATGCAATAATAGTGTTAGGCATTACAACTAGCCTGACTTGTGTCATATTATACTTTCTATTTTAGTCCTGTTGAATTCAAATGTGCCTAAGCTGCAATCTAAAGGAGGAGCTCGCCCACACAAGTGCTATTTTTAAAGCTGCTCTGCGTAAGAAAAAATATGGTGGAGGGTCTGCCACCTGCTTGTCTCCAGGGGCTTCCCCCAGGCCCAGTTATAGGTCAGATAGTACAATAATGGAAAACATTTAAACGCAACAGAGTTAAATGTTCTGGGCAAAGCAACTACATCTCCCCAGAGACAAGCTGTAGCACAGTGCATCTGAAAACCCAAATATCTCAGAACGCAGATCCGGGATGGTTTATTATTGAACGTTTGAATGTGTTACACGTGTAGTTATGCGAGTGTTCTGCTTGTTTTTGTTTGGAGTCTGGGCTGTTGTATTTTCCCACAGATAAGGGCAGAATTAGACTGGTTTTCTAAACTTGTACATTATTATTTATAGTTATAAAATGTGTTTAAAAAGCAGAAGATGGTTGAGTAGCCACAAATTGTGATAGTAATGATAGTTTGAAATGAAGTAGTACAAAGCACTTAATTTACTTTCTTCACTCATTCAGCCATAACTTCAACAGAAAGAAACACGACCGAAGGGGTTTAGGCTGAAGTGGAACACTTATTGAAGTCTATTACTACCAAAACTGAGATGAAGCTATCATCAGTAACCAGAAAGCAACAAAAGTGGCTCTGTATGAACAGCTCTTACAGATTACAGATCAGAAAAGATACTTCAGTGTGTGAAACATTAATAACAATTCACAAATCACATTCAAGTCAATTTTCCTCTAAATATTCCAATACACTTAAGTGCTACCATGAATTACTGCATTACTCTACACTGACGTTATAATATATATATATATATATATATATATATATATATATATATATATATATATATATATATATATATATATATATAAGAATATATGTATATATATATTCTTATATATATATAGGTTAGAGGGGGCATAATAATCAGCACAGTTAACAATTCCAATAGTAGATTTATAATTGTTTCCCCATATTTCCGCACAATAATTTAAGTATTAGCTTAAAGAATAATTCAAATGAGTAAAAAAGTACGCAGAGAAAGTAAGTAAAATGTAAGAGTAATAAATAACCTATGCAGACATAACATCGGCTTAATAAACTGAAAATGAGGGTGTTTTTCTGTCCTGTGATGTGACGTGCCTTTGTAGGCAAAGAAAAAATGTAAATAGCTATTTTTCAAAATCTGCTCTACAACAAAGAGCAGGAAGGCTTTTCACAAGCATTAGAGCATTTATGTAACTCTTCATTTTAGAGATCACATCAAATGTCACACATTCAGCACAAATTTTGCCATGTTAGAAAAAAAGAATCATAAAAAATATGTAATAATATTTCTAGTTTAATAATTATGTAACTTTATGGGATTTAGAGTGTATTAGAGTCTTATTAGAGGTAATACAGGCGTCATGCCACAGGACATCAAACTGGTGCATGCTCAATGTTTTGCAGAAAAGTTGGATTTTTGAATAGTCATAGTACACACAATTATAGCAATCTGAGGCAGAAAACATAAAATAATGCAGTAAAACAAAGGGCTGACAAACTACAGCATAGTACAACTAAAGCACAGTATCAACCATACTCTGCCTCTAAAACATAAAACATGAACAAAGACATCCATAGTAAACAAATACTACTAATACTGATTCAAGCTTTACAACTACTTAGCACTCTAACTTCCAACCCTCATTGATAAAGTAGTTAAACCTAAATCATTCTTTATAAACTATTTGTTCATTATAAGTCACTGTTATGCTTTCCTAAGGTATGAATAAGTGTAGCTAGTATAAAGTGTTACCATCTACTACATCATGTCTGAAGGAGACAGGCAGGAAACACAAATGTTCAAATCATTTCTCATTTTACACATAAAGCTTTGTGACTTGTAGATTTACTCACAGCGAGACCAGGAACTACACTGTTACTGAAGTAAGACACAAAATATTACTCACCTAAGCGACATTTTCAAGTCTGAAATTTCAAAAGGAACCATTTTTTTCATTAACTATAACTGAATACTCTTAGTCAACACCTGAATGATGCAGATGTATGCACCATTCAGCATAATCTGTACAATCTGTACAAACATGTTCTGAAATAAAGTTCACAGGAGTCTTTTTGTCAATTCCCTTGGACGGTTTTTAAGTTTTTAAAATGTGAAATTTGTACAGAATCCTATTGCAAATCTAACCATGACAAGACTGGTCAGAAAAATCGCAATTCGATTCAATTCAAATGGTTCAGCCCTATTGACAAACTATTGACAGTTTGGTTGTTAAATTTTCTAACTTTCTATTGGTTAAATCAACAATTTTGTGAAGCCCTGCAAGGTGACGTGAGGTCAGGATTTAGGGCTCTACATAATAATCCCAGCTTCATGTCCACTTGTAAATACAGTCTAGAGGTAGTTATACAGTATACATGTGGATTTTTTTATCACTGATTAGTTCTTGAAAAATGAAAGATTAAAGATCGTATGTTTTTAGTCAATTAGCACAAACCATACTTTCATTTTCACCTCCAGGGCCAGAAGCAGCTCACATTCTTCGCACTATTTCTCACACACAGTTACTCAGTTACAGATTATGTGAATATAGTATCTAATACATTATACATGCCATAAATAATGCACTCTGGGTTTATGACGCACTCCCCTGGTTTACCACAGCTTTAACCACTTTGCTTTTATAACTGACACTCTCATTATTAAATCTAAACCTAATTTTAGATTTAACACCTTTTTGCTTGAGGCAAACTACGTCTAGAAATCGATATTTAATGCGTAAAATACAATACAGACGAAATTACAGGTCTGATTGTTCTGCCAGGGCTCCAGGGTGGCTTTAGCTGGATCAAAAACTAATCCAGATTATTCCTCTGAAGTCAATATAGCATTAAGAAGAGCAGCACTGGTGCAAAAGCCACTGTTTCAAATCTCATAACCTTATTATTAGTGCATGTTTGTTTAGGAGACCAACAGTTTAAAGCTTAAACACCCGTCATACAAACATCAAACAGCCATAATACACCCATCATACACCCATCATACAAACATCATACACCCATCATACACCCGTCATACACCTGTCATACACACATCAAACAGCCATAATACACCCATCATACACCCATCATACAAACATCATACACCCATCATACACCCGTCATACACACATCAAACAGCCATAATACACCCATCATACAAACATCATACACCCATCATACAGCCGTCATACACCTGTCATACACACATCAAACAGCCATAATACACCCATCATACACCCATCATACACCCATCATACACCCATCATACACCCATCATACACCTGTCATACACCCATCATACACCCATCATACAAACATCATACACCCATCATACACCCGTCATACACACATCAAACAGCCATAATACACCCATCATACAAACATCATACACCCATCATACACCCGTCATACACCTGTCATACACACATCAAACAGCCATAATACACCCATCATACACCCATCATACAAACATCATACACCCATCATACACCTGTCATACACACATCAAACAGCCATAATACACCCATCATACAAACATCATACACCCATCATACACCCATCATACACCTGTCATACACACATCAAACAGCCATAATACACCCATCATACAAACATCATACACCCATCATACAGCCATAATACACCCGGCATACAAACATCATACACCCATCATACACCCATCATACACCGGTCATACACCCATCATACACACATCATACACCGGTCATACACCCATCATACACCCATCAAACACCCATAATACACCCATCAAACACCCATCATACACCCATCATACAGCCATAATACACCCGGCATACAAACATCATACACCCATCATACACCCATCATACACCCATCATACACCGGTCATACACCCATCATACACACATCATACACCGGTCATACACCCATCATACACCCATCAAACACCCATAATACACCCATCAAACACCCATCATACACCCATCATACAGCCATAATACACCCGGCATACAAACATCATACACCCATCATACACCCATCATACACACATCATACACCCATCATACACCCATCATACACACATCATACACCGGTCATACACCCATCATACACACATCATACACCGGTCATACACCCATCATACACCCATCAAACACCCATAATACACCCGGCATACAAACATCATACACCCATCATACACCCATCATACACCCGTCATACAGCCGTCATACACCCATAATACACCCATCATACACCCATCATACAGCCGTCATACACCCATAATACACCCATCATACACCCATCATACACACATCATACACACATCATACAGCCGTCATACACCCATCATACACCCATCATACACCCATCATACACCCATCATACACACATCATACACCGGTCATACACCCATCATACACCCATCAAACACCCATAATACACCCATCAAACACCCATCATACACCCATCATACAGCCATAATACACCCGGCATACAAACATCATATACCCATCATACACCCATCATACACACATCATACACCGGTCATACACCCATCATACACACATCATACACCGGTCATACACCCATCATACACCCATCAAACACCCATAATACACCCGGCATACAAACATCATACACCCATCATACACCCATCATACACCCGTCATACAGCCGTCATACACCCATCATACACCCATCATACACCCATCATACAGCCGTCATACACCCATCATACACCCATCATACACCCATCATACAGCCGTCATACACCCATCATACAGCCGTCATACACCCATCATACAGCCGTCATACACCCATCATACACCCATCATACACACATCATACACCGGTCATACACCCATCATACACCCATCAAACACCCATAATACACCCATCAAACACCCATCATACACCCATCATACAGCCATAATACACCCGGCATACAAACATCATATACCCATCATACACCCATCATACACACATCATACACCGGTCATACACCCATCATACACACATCATACACCGGTCATACACCCATCATACACCCATCAAACACCCATAATACACCCGGCATACAAACATCATACACCCATCATACACCCATCATACACCCGTCATACAGCCGTCATACACCCATAATACACCCATCAAACACCCATCATACACCCATCATACACACATCATACACCCATCATACAGCCGTCATACACCCATCATACACCCATCATACACCCATCATACACCCATCATACACCCATCATACACCCATCATACAGCCGTCATACACCCATCATACACCCATCATACACCCATCATACAGCCGTCATACACCTGTCATACACCTGCCATACACCTGCCATGCACCTGTCATACATCTGTCATACACCTGCCATGCACCTGTCATACACCTGCCATGCACCTGTCATGCACCTGTCATACAGCACCCACACACAGTTGTAAATAATAAAATAAGTGCTATAATGTTTAGATTTCAATCAAAGCCTATGGGGTGTAGTATTTTCAGGACCCTCTTTCTCATTAGGTGTTGGAGTCTGTGAATGTGCACTGGCACTGAAACATCCTCACACTAAACTGTGACTAATCCACATCTAAACCACCACCAGAACCAAACCATGTCTACATTAGGACCAGACTGCAAAATGCAGCCACCAGGTTTTAACCGACACAGAAAAGAATGAACACTTGACTCCACTGAACTAACCTCCCCTGTCTGCCAGTCAGATTAAAGATTCATTTTAAAATCCTTCTTTTTGTTTTTAAAGCACTCAATAGCTCTGCACCTCATACATAGTACCAGCCTCCATCATCTGTTTTATCTGGTTTTCAAATGACAACGGAAATTATTGAAATTGTGTGTTTCTTGTTCTTATTGACAACTGCATATATTGTACGTTTTTGCAATTTGCTCAACTCACTTGTTTTTATGTGGGTTATGCACAAATAAATTGGCTTGGCTTGAGATGAGCTGTCAGACCGAGTCTAGATCAGATCAAGATAAACCCGGACCAAACCAAACCAAGTGTGAACAGGCCCACTAGCTTTAACCAGAAGTATAGTGGTACATTCTCTGATCGCATATATATATATATATATAATAGATTTGAAATCTATGATTCTGTTATGAGAGAACATTTCAAACACGTCCAGGAAGACAGAAGACTGTGAGCTGTGGCAGGAGAAGACTGAAATACGAACTGATAAACTAATATGAGTTTCAGAATGTGTTTGTAGAGGTCTGAACTACAGGTACAACATGATTCTTTGATGATAGAAAGCAGAGGACATTCTATTCTACATTCTACATGATTGCAACATATATAGTTGAAATATGATATAAACTAAACACCTGGAATATTGTGAATGCTTCCAATGAAAAACATGAACAAAACAAAACTCTCTGAATGCCACACGACCACAGATAACATCCACAAAGACACTGGCGCGCAGCTCTGCACCGTGCGCTGCTCACACTAATTGTCCATTATGAAGCTGGTCCCACCTGCCTTATCTTAATGGCACCTCAGAGTAGCTTAATTACTCCTGATGCCTGTTCGTGTGCGTGGGGCGGGCCTGTGTGTGGAGCTTCATTATGCGGAGCACCCATGGGTGACGCTGAGCTGGGGCATCTATGGACAGCAGGAGACGAAAGCAGGTCACTGCACCTGAGAGCCGTTCTTCTGTTTTCAAATCGTATTCTTGTATCGCTGCAGTCCTCTGTTATGATTATAATTCTGTAAAAAAGAGAATAAACCACAGGACGGACTGGGAGATCATGCACTCACTGAATGGACCAGCATTTAACTCAGACTTGTTTTACAACAGAAGCATTTACCCCTAAACTAGATCATGTGTCCTTGCGATTTCGATTTGAATGTGATTAATCTCAAACCCTAAACAGAAGAACATTTAAACTCTTAAATCTCAAGCTGGGATCTTTGCTGCTGTGTCCCTTCAGCGTCTTCTCCTTTGTCTCCACTACGTTTGACTTATCTTCTCCCTCTCTCTCTCTCTTCTGCTCACTTCTATCTATTTCTCTCCCTCTCTCGCTCGCCTTCCCTTTCCTGCTCTCGTCTTTCCCTTTCTCTCCCACTCTTTCCTCTCCCCCCTCTCTCTCTCTCTTCTGCTCCATTCTCTCTCTCTCTCTCTCTCTCTCTCTCTCTTTCTATGCTCTCTCTTCCTATTTTCCTTTCTCTTTCTTCCTTCCCTCTGTCTCCTCTCTCTGTCTCCTGCTCTCATCTCTTCCAGTCCTCTTTCATTCCTCTCTCTCTCTCTCCTTTCCCTCTCTCCCTTTCCCTCTTTCTCCTCTCTCTCTCTTCTGCTCTCTTCTCCCCCCCTTCTCTCTCTCTCTCTCTCTCTCTCTCCAGTGTTGACAAGTTACAACTCTTTTGACCCATCTCCTCCTTGACCTGCCATGTCTCCCTCTCTCTCCTTCACACTCAGCCCTCTCTCATTCCCTCCCCCTTCTCTTTCTAAATTCTCTCACTCCTCTCTCACTTTCTTCCCTCTGTCTTCTCCCTCTCTCCCTCCCTCCACACTTCACACTTACTCACTCACACTCGGCGTCCCTGCGTTTGACCCATCAGTCCTCCTTGACCCGCTCTGACCACCCTTCTGTCTCTCGCTCCTTCTGTCTCTCTCTCCTCTCTTCCCTCTCTGTGTCTCTCTCTCCCCTTCGCTCCCTCTCTCCACACTTCACACAGAATCACTCGCACTGGGGGCCCCTGCGTTTGACCCTTCCATCTGGCCTTCGCCGCGGGGATCTGACCACTCACCATTATTCATCCCAACATACGCAGCACAAACCCGAACATCCAGCCTAGCCCTGTCAGCCCCCTGCCTGTGCACGCGTTACTATGGAAACAATGGATAAAACATTTAGACCCGTTTCTCTCACACCAACGCAACCTCATTCACACACTTTCCGAGCATGAATAATTAAAGCGTGCGCACACAGATGTAAAAATATCTAGGCTGAGAAGGGTTTGGAGGCAGAGGAACAAGCACCAAAACAAACATCCACTCTGAAAATACTGTCTCTGGAGGGCGGGTCCTTCAAAAAGAGCTTGGAATCAAAGCACTGAAGATTGAGCTGCATCATGGGAAAAAAAGAAATTTGGGGGAAAATGACATGTACATAGGTCCATATAGGTGTAAAACCAAACTGATGACAATAGCAAAGACGCACTGTAACACTGAAAGAGGGGTTTATATTCAGTCTGTAATGAGGGGGATATATATCAAAAATAACAGAATATCTCAGTTTGTTTTTTTTTCTTTTGAAGAGCAGCAAAATAACAATATCTGGTGTGTTGTCTATAATGAAAACTAAAATTGAGCTCCAAAAGAGACAGAAATATCTAGTCTAGTGTAATGCAAACACTGGAGATATTAGTTTTTGTCAATACTGCCCACCCCTTGCTGTCTGCGGATAATTGTAGAGCATTTTATCAATTGCAAACATGGAGGAAGGTCATTTCATTTGATCCATTTCACAACTTAGTTTTTCAGAATAAGATATTTGAATGAGGAGCTAAGCACTGAGGGTAAGAAGTCTGCTGACCTGCTTCTGTATGTGCGCTGAATAATTATAGCAATTAAATACACAGAAATGACAGAGAACAGCTACAGACCCTGGTTTGAAATGAGTGGCTTTGTATTTATGTACTGTATGTAATCACACAGTAATTGTACATTTGCTGCAGAACAAGAATAGCATGCCTTTCAAGCTTTTCCTCCAAAAAAGATTTCCAAGACTGATTTCCAAGACTGATTTTGAGTTTCTTGTTTTCCAACCTGGATTCAGTTCAAAATGCTCGATATAAACTCGATATAAATAATGATTGACAGAAGAATGTTACATAATTACAATTTCCACCGAAGCTTGTATTAAAATTGTAACTGTAACCCTAAAGTTACCAACAACTGTCAGAGCTGTTAGACCATTGGTTCATAACTGTCAGAGCTGTTACATCATTGGTCCATGACTCTTAGTGCTTTCAAATGGTACATATCTGACTTAAACAAATGTACTCCCCGTTTGCCTCTGTGCGGTTATTGTCTCAGCAGGAGACCCCCGAGGTCAGACACACAGCTCTGCCTCTCTCTCACTCTCCATATGTTAATACCTAAAAAATGCTAAAAGTAGCATTGAAACTAGTATCAATACTGAAAATAAATGACATAAATAGGACAAACATGTGACATTTTCTGAAGTTTAGAAAGGTCTGGCTCTGTTGCAGAACTCTACTCCTCTACTCCCCTCTCTCTCCTGGGAGGTCCCGGTCTGTCCCGGGTGAGTGAGTGTTTGTCACTGCTCACATCAGCCTGACTCAGAGGGACTCAGGCTGGAAACACTCTGATCTCCACAACCTGTGTCTGCGTCCTCACCTCAACTCCTCCTGCTGCCGGGCAACACTCACCGTGTGTGTGCTTGTGTGTGTGTGCGTGTGTGTGTGTGTGTGTGTGTGTGCGCGTGTGTGTGTGTGTGTGTGTGTGTGTGTGTGTGTGTGTGTGTGTGTGTGTGTGTGTGTGTGTGTGTGTGTGTGTGTGTGTGTGTGTGTGTGTGTGTGTGTGTGTGTGTGTGTGTGTGTGTGTGTGTGAGAGAGAGAGAGAGTGTGTGTGTGCGTGTGCGTGCGTGTGCGTGCGTGCGTCAGTGTGTGTGTGTGTCAGTGTGTGTGTGTGTGTGTGCATGTGTGTGTATGTATGTGTGTGTGTGTGTGTGTGTGTGTGCATGTTCATATAAATCAAGCCAGTAAAAGAGAATACTTTAATCTATATAATATTCACCTTATTCCTGAAGTTGCCGTACTCGCCGCCGTCTTATTTTCGTTGTATTAGTTTACATGGAGCAGACGAGCTCAACAGAAAATAAGTTCTACACCTCAGTTGCTCATTGCGCGGCTCACGAGCCGCATGTGGCTCTCCAAGCCTTAATTGGCGGCTCGTGTAATCATGTATATTTTCTAATAATATACAAAAATAGATTGATCAATCGTCTCCCTAAATATGGCTCAAATAACACTTACGAATACACATTCCCGTCCTATTTTCTGTTTTATTCCGTGTCGGCCAATGTTGCGCACTGAGTGCAAATGTTTACAACAGTGTTACAACAGTGGCACTTGTGACTGCTGCGCATCCAGCGCTTCAACTTGAGTTAGTGCGCTAGCCAAGTAACGGCATCAAGTCAAAAAAAGTGGATCCAGGTGGACGGACACAGAGCGTGGGAAGGACAACTGAAGAAAGAGGAGACGTCCCACAACAGAAAGTTTCCCAGTGTCACTTTAAGATGCAGTTCATAGAAGACATTGTTACTAAAGTACTGCAGGTTTTGACATTAATGCACACACCACTGTTTGTTGTTCCGAGAGTCTTTGGGTGTGGACTTGGGCATAAATGAAACATGAGGACTTCCCAACAGCACAGGGACGAAGAGTCTGCACTGGCACAACGAGAAGAACGTGTATGAAGAGTTTGCACACAACGAGAGGGGAGAGGAACGAGGAGAGAGCTGAGAGGAGACAGGCTCTGTCACTAAAGTTACTTAGTTCTGGTTTAAATACTGGATCAAATAAGCACAAGACATCAGGAAACAAAGTGCTTGTTTGATCTGGCAAAACCCTCTACAACAACCACTGGATGGTGGAGGCGTGGTCAGGAGGCGTGGTCAGGAGGCGTGGTCAGGGGGCGTGACAGACCTGTAGAACAGCTGTTAAAGTACAGCTGTTAAAAGACAAATCTTTTAACCCTGTTCTAACACTGTTCCTCATCATGGACACAGTTGGAGTTGGGCTTCACTTCATTCACTTGTTTGGTGGATCCTGTTTAGTGAGTCCTCTTCCTCTGAGCCTCAGATCAGAGCATTTCACCAGATTTGTCATTAAAAGTAGTGCTCCATAAATCAGAAAGTCCATAAATCATCACCAGACTCATAATTTCTGCCTCAAATCACATTAGCATGTTAAGGGCAAGCTAGCATTTGTTTATTTAATCTCCTTCTGCTGCCACTAGATGGAGGGCTAACCAATCCTGATGAGGGAAGGCCTGACTGATAGAAAGTAATGTGGGTCTTCAGTATATACGTTCTTGTAAAGTTGTAAAACATGAGATGCAAAAGCAAGTTTAAAGGATAGGAACTGTCCTTTAAGACGGGATGCACCAGCCCAGCTCCAGGGGCCGCATTGGGCCCCATGCTCTAACCACAGGGTGAGCAGGTTTGACATAGAATCAAACTCTGGACGATTAGCACATTTTGATTGATCACAATTTTTGATTCTAGTTTAGATTTTGTTTGGTTAAAAACTAGGGCTGTAAAAGTTAACGCGTTAACTCTTGCGATTAATCACAGAAAATTGACACATTAATCACAAATTGACGCAGATTAATCATGCAACGAAACACAGTCTTACGCGGGAGGCTTTACCTGAGGATGAAAGAACAGGAGCAGCTGTAATCGCGAGGTTCATTTTACACATGTAATCCATCAGTCCTCATTTCTTGCGATTTTTATTTGACTTTAGTATTTCACAAAAATAAAACAATTATTTTGCCTGTCTTGAAGAGTCATGAAATAAGACACATAAGCTAAGGACATGCACCACTGAATGAAAATACTGAACGAATCAGTATTGATACTGAATCAGTGAAAGTATTGATACTTTGGTGACACAGGGCACATCCTGTTCCCAAAAGGAATAAAGCACTTTTTTTTCTAAATTCAATAATTTAAAGTGGTCATTTATGGTTTGACAGAATGTTTTAGAGGCACAGTGTGTTGCCCCTCAGTGTTTTGGATTGCCACTGAAATATGTTGATATCCGGGCTCTACAACAATCCAACAATGCAGCATGACGTAATCAAAATATCACTAAACTAGTATCGGAGTATTAACACCTGTATCGCGACACCGCTTGTCTCCAGGAAATGAATGTGAGTCAATGTCCCCACAAAGCATGGAAAGCTTCGATGTGTGTGAGTGTGAGAGCTGGCTCCTGATTGGCCGTATCGACCCTCTGCTCGGCCCTCTTAAACACCTCTAATGAGTGCTTTGGATGTGGGCTCGGCTGATCGACACTGAAGCGCTCAACAGCAGAGCACAGAGCAAGGCTGAATCAATATTTAAAACATTTATGTGTCAAAAGTTAACCTACATGAGGAAATGAAACTTATTGTTATGTAATAGTTGTGTTTAAAGAAAAATAATGTTGAATTTGGTTAACTGAACAAACATTTTAGAGCAAATCTATCAAGCATTTTCTTGAGTTCTGACACTGCTTTGATAAGAAAAAACACCCTCATCAAAAACATCATTCACGCTTATTTCATTAATCCAGTATGAGCTTGTCTTCTCTGCTCCTTCTCTGAGCCTCACAAAAACACTCAGATCTTCGTTTCCAGATTTGTGACATCAAAGGCAGAGCTCTGGAGGTCTCCTATTGTTTTTAAGTTCATAATAAATCATCACAGACTCCTTCAGAGCATATCTGTGTGCGTATCGGAAAGAGATGTGTAGGTGAGCTTTCTAATTGATTCAATTCGATTACACCACTTTTGTAGCTGATTTGGTCAATAATTGTGAGCTTATGTAACACACAGAGCACAGAGCCCTGCACTTTGACATGTCAGTGCAGCACTTGAAATGTCCAAACCTGCCCCTGTCATATGAATTCTCGCGATATTTGTGAGTTCACGAACTCTTGAGAATCCATCTGGGCAGTGTGCTGCTGTGGGCTGGACCAATCACAGCGCTGCATCGTGGTTTGGGCGGAAGTCTAACAGACAAACTTAAACAAACATGGTGACACCGATGGACGTACTTCAGCCTGTTTCAACACATTTACGGACTGTTTTGCTTTTGAAAACGTGCCATAGAAGAGCTTTGTGCATTTGAGGATGAGGAAGGTGCTTTTCTCCCAAATGGATTTATTGATTTCTCGGCTTGTTCTGCTTTTGCGCCGCTGCGACCAATCAGTTCAAACGTTGAATTTACGTATTTTTTCCGAATGACATCAATGGGGGCCTGTCCAGATTGATAATGTGTAGAACTAAATCAAAGCCATACACAGATCACTCTGGCATGATCCAGGTTAGAAATGCCCAAGGTCAGTCTGAGAAACACATGGAGTTAAAATGACTTTGAAGTGGCTCAAAGACACTGTCGAAACCACAGGACCAGGGCAGCAGGCTGGACAGAGGGGCAGTGGCAAGCTCAGGGCCATTTCTAAGTAACACTGTTCTCTTTGTTCTCAAAAAAAGGACGGAGATATAGTTTTAAACATGACTTGTATGTGAGCCCCCACAGCCTCTGTGGAGCCCCAGGTGGTTTATCAAGGGTCAAGACCCAGTCTGACTTTCAGTTATTCCTTTACTTCCTTTTTGTTCGCGCAAACAAAATAATACAGTGAAGTTCTATGTTTTTCACACAGAAATATGCAAAAGAGTGAATGAAAAACAAGTCAATGCAGCTAGCAAAGGAATCTCGCATCACAAAGTTCATTTACGTCTATAAAGAGAAGATTGTGGTCAGTTTGCACAATATTCAGCCAATTGAACAGCTGATGAAGTTGCAGATCGACTCAAGCAGAGGTTGTAACGTTTTGAGGCCAAGGACCCCTTATCTGTGTAAAATATCCCAAAAAACCCTGACGTTCGCCACAGTGTTCTCCTAATAACATTTTTCATGTTTAAACTTATTACCACATTTAGATGAAAGACAACTTTCTCATAGTCCTTGATTCTATCCAAAACATTGTATGTTTGGGACAGTATAGATTTAATTCAATGACAATGTTATTATCATTTTTGGAGAATCCCAGGACAAAAGGGTCTGGAGGACATGTGCAGAGGCTGTGAGCTGCTGATGTTCTGCACTCGGACATGTTCAGGGCAGGAGCTCACATCAGGTTATTGGACGTGGCTCATGTTGAAACTTCAGAGTCAGAGAATGTGAAAAGTGAGTTGAGCAACACTGACTCGATCTATGCATCAGCTGTGGCAGTATTCTGACTGCCACGTTTACTTCGTCCAATTACATTAACTCCATCGTATTAAATGCATTTCATGACCAATCTGTTACTAAGTATTCAAGTAATTACTTCCTCAAATGTATTTTACCCAGAGCCAAGATTTCTCTGGAGGGTTGTCGTCGGGTCGGCGTAAGGAAAGTTCCAAGGCTGGTTTTCCACTCAGAGACAGCAGGGGGAGACAGCAGGGGCTTCAAATAGCCACACGGACTTATACAGACATTTAATAAGGTAAAATGTTACTTACTTCTACTTTAAGTACTATTATTGTCACTGTACCACCTTTGTTTTTTTCTGAAATTTTATAAGTTATGCAAAACATAAATAATGGTCAGATGGACTGGAACAAAGAGGCATTTGGAATGTGCGGAAAAACAAAGTAAAGTTGTGGTCTTTCTTTGCATTTGTCATGTACAAGAGCTCAGACCAGGCTCCTCCCTCTCTTCGCTCACTCACTCCGTAGTTTGGAAGAAGATCAAATTGCTTGGTTTCTGCCAAACTGTGCAATTGTGATCCAAACTGTGCAAAGTGATTTATGTTTTAATAACAGCTCATCCAAGAGGGAAACTGGAACTTTAAACTAATCCAGAACCTCACATGTTTGTGGATAAAATAACCTACGTCTCTCTGCGTGCTCTAATAATCAGGAGTCAGGTCTGGGCGTGGTCATCAGTCGCCATGGGAACGCTAGGGCGCTGCTTCCTAGTTCCTCATGGCCGATCTCTCTCTCCTTTGATTGGACAGGACAGACTGCTGGTACATTCTGATTTAGTGAAGTGTTGTATTACTCAAAAAGACTATCTCTTAAAGGTCCACAATGTAACATTTCAACCAGGAAAAAAGATTGTATTTCAGGGTTTGAAGCTTCAAAAAGTATGCATCCTTACAGTGTGCTTGCCTCTCCACACACCTGACTTGTAACACGGCCTGTCCTCCCAAAGGCTGCACAGTGTGGCTTTAACTGATGAATCTCCATGGAGACGAGCAGGCGGCGTTGGGTCGTGAAGGCTTCCAGGTCTAGATTGTGGTGGTTTTTCTGTGTCTGGACGAGGAGAATGTCGTTCACATGGTTGCTGTGTTCATCACGTTCTCACAGCACGTGGGGGTCAGGCAGCATCCTGGGGCGACTGCCTGGCTGTGGGTGTGTGTCCTGGAGCAGAGCAGGTGAGGAGCGCTCCAGATGTCTCCTGTGAGCAGATGGAGCGAGGTGTGAGCGCCCAACACTCCAAAAGGCATATTTGTGACTTTAATGAATAACAAGGTCTGCTCACTGTGAGCTCAGGCCTGCTCACTGTGAGCTCAGGCCTGCTCACTGTGAGCTCAGGCCTGCTCACTGTGAGCTCAGGCCTGCTCACTGTGAGCTCAGGCCTGCTCACTGTGAGCTCAGGCCTGCTCACTGTGAGCTCAGGCCTGCTCACTGTGAGCTCAGGTCTGCTCACTGTGAGCTCAGGCCTGCTCACTGTGAGCTCAGGTCTGCTCACTGTGAGCTCAGGCCTGCTCACTGTGAGCTCAGGACTACCACAGACCTGCTCACTGTGAGGTCTGTGGTGTTTGTTCACACCACAGACCAGGTACTGACTCAGTACCTGGTCAGTCTTTGCTGGTCAAGTGACTCTTTTTTGGGTTGTTTTGGGTTCGTTTTGAGGACGAGTCCATCCAAACTGGAGACTGAAGCTGTATTCATGTGATCTCAGAAACTCAGAAGATCAAATCTGTGAGACTCAGGTTGAACTCAGAAATTTGTGCCGAAGTCCAGAGTTTACATCACAGTGACAGGAGCACAGCATGGACACAAACTGAGAAGAATCTGGTTGATTACACAGCTTTAAATGATCATTAATTAATTAATGAAGTTATAAGGGATAACCATAGACTGTACATCAGTGGACTATGGGATTGTGACGTCACCCATAGCGTTTGCCTCCAGCCAAATGAAGCCCATCGCGGCTAGCAGTTATAGTGGCTAAAGCGGAGCCAGACTCCATATTTGGAAATCCGAGTGCGTATCGTGGCGACCACATGGACCAATCAGGAGGCGGGTTGCTAACGGTATCCGCCCCTCGGTGAGAGGAGATGGCGGCAACGTGCGGCGCTAGCTGTCAATCAAACCTGTTGCTAACACGAGCGAAAACGGCCCCTGGAAAAGGAAGCACCTGATTGGTCAGTTATTATTGCTAATAACTTGATTTATGAACAACCAACGAGAAAAAAACACCAGGATCATGTGGAGTGAGTCAAAACTGATATTTTAGTTCCAGATGGTGAGTTTGACAGAAACAGTTACAGAGTAAAGGGCACCAGTGTCCCAATAGAAAGTGAATGGCAGCTCGGCTTTATCAGAATCAGAATCAGAATTACTTTTATTTATCCCCAAGGGGAAATTCTTTTCGTTACATGTGCAACCGACCAGTAGAGACAGTAAGTATTAAAACAATATAAGATATATATATATATAAAATAAAATACAATAGCTCTATATAATGTCTACCCCATTTAACTTAAGCTTAACTCTACTACCTTTGTCTATTTACATATTCACATGATCATGTACAGTTTATGTATGGAGCCAGTTTATGGAGCCAGGAGCGCCTCCATGGATACTTCCTATTTGGAACGCGGCGGCTAGCAGGCTAACATGGTCCACTGATATCTACAGTCTATGGGGATAACACTATTTTTTGACACAAATACGTCAAAAAATAAATTATCAGCAATTTCCCAACAGGAATCAACACATCCCCCACACATAGCTCTTCTATCAATCAATCCAATGTTATTTGTGTAGCACCATTCATACAAAATGGAACTGTTAACAAGTGTTAACATATAAGACCAAAAATAGAAAATACTTTATAATGCCAGAAATGGAAAACATAAATACTCATATTAGAAAATATTGGCCCAGTAATTACAGAGATATGAACCATAAACCAGGTCAATAAATCAGACAGTTACACAGAGCCCTGTCTCAGCTCGGCTTATTATTCTTCCATCATAACTAGAAGGATTTTTCCATATCTTTTCAATGACTAATCAAAGATAATCAAGCAGTGGGCAATATATCCAAAGTTAGATTATACTGTGAATATCATTTTGAAGATGTGTCACATTTGAATATTGTACCAGAGACTCGGGCTGACATTTCTGCAACAACGACAGACCGTTGCTCCCCTGATGCTTGCGCCCAATTAAACTGTGCACAAATATTGCACCTACACCAGGATTAATGACCTAATCCAGCTTTTAGGTGTCACTTTGGTGGGGCGTGTCCGTTGTTTATCAGATCGCTTTGTTAGGCTTTTTGAACCTCAACCATCTCAACCTCTTTGACAGTGTGGAATGTTCACCGTGTGTCTGTCCAACGAAGCCGCTCCTCCACTGCACTTCTGCTAAAGCATCAGGAATCACATGACCTGACGTTCTACAGTGTAAACCGAGCTGAGACAGGTATGAGTTCTATGGTACAATTCACTGTGTAACTGTCAGATGTGTTGACCTGGTTTATGGTTCATATCTGTGTAATTACTGGGCCAATCCACATAAAAGAAAAACTGGCACAAAGTTCGAGTCAGCACGAATTCTTTTCTCCACAATCTCCTCAGAGAAAGGTGCCATTATTCAACTCCGAAGACAGTCAGTTAAAGGACTTAAAGCCGTAAGACGTTTGTGGAGCCAGTCTCCAATAAATAATGAGAAGGTTCAACATTTGTGGTATGATAAAAACAGTAAATCTCCCCAGAGCCCTGCCCTCGCATCAGGAACTGTCCAGCTCAAAGCTCAAATATCAGATCTGCCTCTTCTGCTCAAGTGGGTCAAACATGACACATTTGATTAGATTGTGCTCACTCACGTTAAAGCGGCACCCATGTCCCTACCACTCTCCCTCACCCTCTCTCCTTATCTCCCTCTCTCCTGTCTTTCTCCTCCCCTCTCTCCCTCCTCCTCCGTTCTCCTCTCTCCCTCTCTCT